>JAPQRP010000019.1:44712453-44736480 GCA_037367295.1 Apogon hyalosoma
ACACACACACACACACACACACACACACACACACACACACACACACACACACACACGCACACACACACACACATACATACATATATACACAGATGTATTTTATTTATTTTTCCACCTAAAAATAAAGTGCATTCATCTCTGAGACTGTCCTGCTGAAATGTAATCACTTGATATGAATCACAGCGTCACACAACAGCGACATCTAGCAACTGGCATATTTTTACATTCAACTGACAGCCACATATGCCAGTCTACAGTTAAAAACAATGTTATCATATTAGAATATAATATGATATACATGCCTGCATCCATCCATCCTAACCCTGCTCATATAGGTAGACTCAATTTGATACAGATCAGAGGTGTGTCTTTAAGATGTGTTGAAACTTAGACACTTGCAAACAGTTAGACTGACAAATTATGATCGATGGTAAAAAAAAGAAGAAAAATATTAATATCTGAGTCAATCACAAAATGAGGTAACCATTTCTGATTTATAGCAATGATAAATCCAGGAACAACCAGCCAAAATATCCCATTATGATCTTTTCAAACAGTGTTTTAAAGAGGCAACAATATACAGTTATTTTACATACTTCTTAATATATTTTCACATTTGTTTTGGAGGTGAACTGTGTCTAAGCGGGGTTGTTGGACTGTTGGAATTTCATTGATGTATCAATGGCAGGAAACCAGTAGAGGAGATTTATTTAAGACATTAGAGATATATGTATTTACACAACTGCTCTTTTCATTAAATGATTGTGAAAATGTGATTTATTCTTGATAGGTAAAGTGTAACTGGAACTGGTCAAAGGTGATCACTGATGTGTGTAAACAGGAATAAAAAGAGGAATGTGTCTGAAAACAAAATTATTCCAACTTTATGGGCAACAAGTGTAAATCTAAATTAATTGTTTAAATTTCCTCTAATTTTAACGTGGACTTATGAAGTATGCAGTGTAACTTAAAAAAAGAATCATGATCTAAACCATATTTTTAAAACGCATGGTAGTGTTTTGAGAAGTGAAAGATGTAATAAAATTAAAATAATTATAAATATTTTTAGAATAGAAAATACACTGATGCATCCATGTATCCACGCATAGCACTATATGTGAAGATAAACAACCAGGTTTTGCATCTTGTACTCTTGGTTCACCGGAAAGTCAACTGTCATCTCAGCCAAATACAATACCAAACTGTGACGAGTTTGGACAACAGTTTATGTTATAATGCATCTAAATGTGATTACTGGCTTAAGTCAACAATCCAACAGTTTAATCATGGTGATACAGGGAAGGAGACAGACAGAGAGACATGAAATTGCCCACATTCCAGCGTCAGTGCCAGAGTATTGGTTTGATCCTTGCTCAATAATAAATGGTAAATTTAGTGATTTCCAAAGCTGGAGCGTATTGTCTGTGTGTCCGATGAAAGCTGCTGACCTCTAAGTCAACAATTTAGTGAATCAACATTATCATTCCAAGCTCTTTTGCCCCAGCTGAAACATTAGCCCCTCTCAGGGCTGAGGCTTTCTGGGATGTTTCCAGTCTAGCCGCCAGCGGGGCTCATCCGGGGACTGCTGGAGCCAACACAGCGATCCAGTTACCGTTCTGTGTGTTGCATTACAAAAAGAGCACATTTGGTTCCGCTAATCAGCTGTAATGCTATTGCCATCGATAAAGTGTGTGAAACATCATTCTTGAGAGATATTCCTCAAGTCATTTAGCCTCGTAATTGACTTTTAAAGCAGTCTGGGCCGTGGAGTGATACTACAGACCAGGTGGGCTGGATAGAGATGTATCTATCATTTCAACATTGTGTGTGTTGATGTGCCGGGATGGTGCAAGAGATCAAGACACGATGTTGATGGGAGGTGGAGACAGACATCCTCCATTCCCTCCAAAATAGGAGCATCTTCACTCACTCACACACTCTCCCCAAGTGTGAGTTTAAAGCAGATAATGCAGAAAGCTTCTCTCCTGAGCTGAGGAGGCAGCATATTGATTTTGTCTTAGATGAGGTCTCTGAAACCTCATTTACTCCTGTTGTCATCATGGTGGAACATCAGTGTCTGACAAGCTGCACTTCCCCCCTTATATCTATCCGGGCAGCCATCTTGGAAGCTGTTGAGGGATGCTAATGTGTGTGAGCATTAGCGCTGTCCTTTTCCAGTACCACTGTTGACAGAGTGCTTGCATGATAAGATGTATGAGGTCAGATAATGTTGCTGCTGACTAACCATTGTGCTGTCTAAATAAAGCCCTGTGTTTAAGCACTGATCTGCTCTTATTGGGTTACAGTGCAAATACAGAGGAACGTCCCAGGTGGACCTGCCATCTTGGCATGTGGGTCACGGTGAAACATGGCACTCCTCTGCCCAGAGCTCTTTAGGTATTTGATAATCTATGGATGATGCTGTCCAAGTTTCTTCCCTCATAGTCTTCAGTGATGGATTTTATTCAGTGCATTTCAAAAAGCAACAAAAAAAATAAAAAAATGATCACAATCAATTCAATTATAAATTACTTTCTTGGGGGCATGTGGAAATCAAGAACGGACAAGTCGTAAAGCATAAGAGCGGAGACGTGCCTTTTTGTTTTAATCTCAGCAAGACTGGCATAATCACACCAAACATGATACACTGTGTGAGTAAGCTCTTGCTTGGCTCACAGCACCACCCTGCTTTCATCAGCAAACAAAGCCTGATTGACAACAAAAAGCATGTGAAGGGAACCTGCCCACTGACTCAGTCACACATGGAGCACCTCATAGTACAAGGGCTTCTTAAAAGAAACCAACACAATTACACTTCTCTCAGCCAGAGGGCAGAGCTTTCTATGTATACATAAATGGCAGTTGGGATTTTTTTTTTTTTCATTAAATAGGGTGAAATTATGCACAAAGATGTGATTCTACGTAATTAAACTAATTAAAGAACATCATTAATAAAATATCAGTGAAGCCAGCTGTTTACAGTGTGTGTTGGGGCCTGGGGGATGTGAGGAGATGGGAGGGAGATAGACAGTGTGTTTTTAATATGTGCTTTTAAGGGTTCCCTGTGGTGTTGGTCTTCTCCAGGGACAGGGGCCCCTTTGTAACTGTCCCTGTGGAGAAAACAATAGTAATTTCAACAACATCCTCAAACAATATAAACCTTACTGTAGAGAAGCAAACAAACAAACAAAAAAATACATCTT
Organism: Apogon hyalosoma; assembly: GCA_037367295.1. Taxonomy (NCBI): domain Eukaryota; kingdom Metazoa; phylum Chordata; class Actinopteri; order Kurtiformes; family Apogonidae; genus Apogon; species Apogon hyalosoma. The sequence continues at coordinate 44,715,657 of JAPQRP010000019.1, forward strand.
TTCCCTACATGCAGTTTACAGTTACTTCTTAAGAGAGTTGAAACCATAGTGTTAGCAAGATGCATTATGAAAAATATTCATATTCTTATTTACTTACACTGCCTCACCAACTTCTACACTCTTCACTTAGAATAACACACAGAGGGTTTTTTTTTTTTTACATTTTGGTGTTTTGAGAATTGCAATTTTGTGTGAGGAAAAATGTAATTTAAAAGTTTGCAAAATGAACTTATTTAATTGTCTTGTTCTATGGAGATTTCATTTTCAGTCTGTTGGTATAATGATAATTATTGTGTAAGTATCTAATGTTTAAACAATGAAGGACACAACAAACACAATATTTTTTTTTTTGTATATTGTGTCATTTATGATGGGAGGAGGCCTTCTCTATTCCAGTGATTGAAGGATGACTGGTGATAGTCAACATACTGATAAAGGAGCAATGGACATAGTGAAACAGAGCCCAATTAATAATGCATTTGTGTCTGACTGTCTGGCCCCAAGGACGAGGCTGCTGAAAAATGGAGGTCACATGTCCTCCTCAAGTGGTCAGTGATCCCTCTGTACCACCCACCCAGTGTTCAGCGTTCAGCTCCCTGAACTGTGTAACAATACACATCTATATCAAATACTATTTCAAGAATCACTGCATTTAAAGCATGTATGTTTACATAATAAGGAAGCATGCTAGTGTGTGGTAGCTTTATACCTCCTTTATTATTCACACACGTACATAGATACACATACACACATACGCTGTGTAAGTGTGTGGCAGTGTGTTCCTGTGTGACGGATGGTCGTGGAGGTGACCTCTCTTAAGAGCAGTCACTGGCGAGGGTCTGCCTGTGACCCTTGGCCACTTAGGCACATTAATCACAACCCTCTCCTTCTTGCTTTTATCAGCCTTGCTGAAAGCTACTGTCCAGCTTCAACCACTGCTCCCCCCTTCATCGCCTTTCTGCTTTAGCCATTCATAAGGATCTCATCAACTTCAGACCACAGGTATCACTCCATCACTACACATTTATCAGGGGCTGCTGTTATCAGCCAGCGGGGCCTGAATATGGAAATGGGATCCCTGCCACTGATAAGGACAGCCTGGATTATCCCTGGCTCTCCTTCATCAGATAGCCACTGAGGAATGGTAACAGGCCGGAACATTCCTCTATTGTTTTGCAGCGGTGCTGATTGAGGAAGACCTAAGAGGGGGAACGCAGTAAAGAAATATGTGTGTGCTTGTATGCATACACTTATATTCATTAGTGGGGCAGAGTGGTGGCAGCAACAGCCTCAGTTTGGGTTGGATTCAGCTGGTGACTTCTTGGCTACTGATGTACACATAAAAATCAATTTATCAAAAACCACGATGAAAAAAAAATCTTACATCTACAGGCTTACACACTAAACAGTCTCTCCTTAGCTTGTGCTCAAACTAAAATAGGCCATTCCTAATTAGGACCTCAACCTGAGCTGTTTCTTCAAAGGCAGCCGCTCTAGCGCTAATCTGAGGCATCGCTTCATTATGAATTCTTCAAAGTCCCACCCAGCTGTCAAGAAAGCTTGTAGAGAGGGCCGTTATTAGTGAGGCTCGTACTGCAGGCACAAAGCCCGGTCTGTTGTTTTGTGTTGCGCCCGCCCTCATACAAACACACACAGACGGAGGTGAGTAAGTTGACCTGAGATGAGTTTGTCGCCCTCTGAAGTGCTCAGGTGTGTTGACTCAGACACACTTCCTACAAAGGAGTATTGACACAACTAGGAAGGTTCCTGCAAAATCCCTTGCACCAGGAGAGAGAGAGAGGCCCACCACACTTTATCTTATCAGATGCATTATTAGCTGCGATTGGCAAAACTATCAAAAGAACGTTAGCTGACAAAAGAGGCCCTGTCCAATGTCAGCAATAAAGAACACCTCTATTAGCCGGTAAGTGATTTATATGAGCGTCTTAAAATGGCTTTTGGTAGAGCTTTGATAACGCACAGAGGCATGCCTGTTTGTAGCTGACACACTCAGCTGAGTATGAACTCACCGTTACACCCCAGGTCAGCATCAACAAGAGCTACTACATGTTATAATGGGCCCATATAACTCATGTTACAGACAGCGATGTCTGCTTTTATCACTCAGTGTACAGAGAGTGCACACACGGGCTTCTGTTGGCCACAGCTCTGTCCTGTAATGAACCGTGTTATGGCCTGCATGAGCTGTAACCCAAAACATCATTTATTAACAAAAAATCTATATTATGTTCATCATAATTCTTTTTCTTTACATACCAGTGAGTAATATTTCTAATAAGAATATACACGCAAAAACAGAGGTTTTACTCTTTGTTTAACTGTTGTGCTTTTGTCTTTTTTTTTATCGAATTTTAACAAATAAAATTCCTATTAAACAAATATATTAATGAACATGAATTCATCATTGAAGGTATACCATGACATTTAAATATTAAACACTGAAAAATAACTGTGCCTATATTATATACTTACACTATATCAAATATTTCCAGTAATTTTTGTAAATGTGTAGGAATTTATCAAAAGTATCATTACTAAAATTTACACTTTAACTGAACTTGTGTGAATCAGAATCATGTTTATTCACTGAGTATGTGTAAGGTATTCTTTTTCAGTTAGATGTTAAATTATAAATACAAGATATAATAAGAAATGTAAGGAAAGTAAAATAAAAAAGAAACTGTATATACATAAAGATACAGTATCCACTTATATACACTTATAGCACAATTTTTGTGCAACTGGAGTGTTAACTGTGAATATACAACACTGAAGACAGTGTAAGTAAAATATTAATACATCACCTCATTTTGTACACATGATCTTGGCCAAACTTGTAATATTGCTTTGAGTGTAAGAGCTCTAGCAGCTGAATGTTCCACACCGTTTTCTTAATAAATACAAGCATTTAAGATGCACAACCTTCCTCTTCAGCAATCATCACATCAAACTTCCCACTAATGTCCAGATGAATTACGTTATTACCTGAGCAGAAACACTCAAGTACTGGAGGAGTGACAGGTCAAATGGGACTTGATCAAACAATTTTAAAATCATAACTTTGCATAACCTTAAGGCTGACACTGACCTATGCAGCCTTGCCTTTGCCATGGAGACTGGGGAATAATAATAGTAGCTGACTTCCCTGACTCTTGACTCCTCAGACAGCCTGCTATGGGTGAGTGCGTTCATGCATGCAGACAGCTAAACAGATTTTAATTGCTTCTCCGAATAGCTTTGGTAGTGATATCTAAGCATGTGGCAGTGGTTCTCAAGCACACTCAAACAGCCTTGGTTAGGAGATCACTCTAGACAAAAATACACACCAGTACCGTGCACAGGCGCACACGCACACACAACACAATGACACATTAAGTCAAGCACACAGAAAGGTTAGAGATAAATGTTGTGGAAGCAAGCTCCTTGCAGGATCACAGCCACAGTGGAGCGGGTGCAGGCACTTGAAACATGATTCTTTGACTTTTTAAGTGAACATTATCTTGTTTCCCTAACCCCAAATCCAAACTCAGTCCTCTTGAATGACAAGAGCTGGTGCTGGCACGTCTCTGAGTTCTTGCTGTTACATCTTTTTTTTTTTCCAACAGTAATGATATGATCAAGTCCCCTGCTTGCTTCACTGAAATATCAGAAATATCAGGGACATGAAATCCTTGTTAAGCAGCTCACTGTCACAGACTGGGGCCTTGATTGGCAAGCTTGACAGTACACACGCTACTCGCAGCATTTCGCACATTTAGCAAGGCCCATATGCTGAACCGAGACAAGCCTCGGCACCATGTGACTGCGCCTATGGAGTGGCTATATCATGCATAAATCTCCATTTAATCGCCAATCTCAAGTTACCCCACACTTAATAAACAGCAGATTAGTGCATTCTTTGCTATGCTCGGCACACATTTCCGCAACACAAAGTCCCACAGGGGCAGGTCTCGTAGTTGGCATAACCAGCCATGTTAAACGGTCAGGGCGAGACACGTCATCTGCTCTGCATCTCGCCCTTGGCTCCAAAGATTTGTTAGGTCAGTCTACAGCCATTGTTGTGGAGGAAACCCAGCCACCTCTGCCTTTACGCCACTATCACCCCCTCCTTATTGGAAAAATGATCTCCATAACCTTTTGTCCGGAGTCCGTCGGAGCCGCATTTGGCAATATGCACATTGTTCTCATACACGGTTAAATGACAGTGAGAGAGAGAGAGTGAGCGGGTGAGAGAGGGAGACAGAAAGGGAGGGAGAGAATGCATGCTGCATGGTTGAAATTAGTGTGCAGTGTGAATGACAATAGGAAGAGATGTCATATTGAAAGGTTACTTGGGTTACTCCACCGAGTCTGTCTGTCACCTCCATGCCTTCAGGGAGCTCTAATCACTTTACCCTATAATTACCTCCCCACAAAAGGCCCCGTTAAAGTTCCTGTAAAATAAACCTGATGCTATTGAGAAGAAGAGAGGCCCTTTCTTTTAATTAGGGCCATCCATCTTAACCTTGTCTACCTGAGGTGAAGTGAAGGTAGCCCAGGTCAAGCTCCCAAAACGCTCCTCCCTATTGTCTTCTCCTGCCACTGACTACAACACAATGTGGGTGCTAGCCCCCTCGCCACAGCAACCCTTTTGTTGCCTCCTCGCTGGCTCCTGGTAGGATTTGTCTCTGAATGGTTCTTTTTACAGTGACACAATACTTGCAATGCACAATGGGAACCCAACACTGCACGCATCACCGTTGTATGTGAAACATATGCAGTGGCTGACTATAAAAAATTAAGTGTAAGCTCATATCATTTAACAGCTGTTGGTGTGACGTAACAGTCTTGCTCCTGAATGGACAACTTGAGGCTTGTGGGAACAATGTTTTTTTTATTGGGTGTTGCAGATAGTAGTATCCGGGATTACATGTTTTTACATCTAATCCCTTGCTCGGCTTCTTGACACACCTCTCGCATACGCCCTGTGTGTGTGTGTGTGTGTGTGGGTGTGTGTGTGTGTGTGTGTGTGTGTATGTGTGTGGGTTTAGAGTTTTGTATGTTTGTCAGTGTGTCTCACAGCATGTGTTATCACCTATGTGTGTTTAGTCAAGCACCAGACAGAGCGATGCTGTGTTTAGAATCTGCGTCTCTTCTCCAAAAGCTCCTAGGTGAGGGGTAGGGCCTGATGATCAAAAGCAGTGTTTGTTTTTTCTTCTCGACCCCAAGAGGTAGAAACGCCATGTCCCTGCAGAGCGCAGACGGGCAAACTGCCGCGCACTGATCAGCTCTCCTGAGAGGAATGCCTTCCCTTGTGTGTGTGTATATGTGTTGTGAGTGTGTGTTTTGTGCACTACCGCTTCATTGTTTCCTTTCTCTCCTTATCCTCTCATTCTTCCCCCTTCTTCGTTCTTTTCAGGTGCCGCTGGCAGCTACCTCGAACTGACACTGATGTGTGCTGTCACCCCAGCTGCAGCAAGAAGTAGGAATGAAACACACTTACACACATACACACAGAGGACACAAAATCACAGGCCTTTGCATCGGTACCTGTATATACACCCTTCCTCCTCATCATCCTCCTTCTCCTCCTCGCTACCTCAGAATCCTAGCCCACTGTACCCGACCCACAGAGCACTGTGTGTGCTTTCATCTGTGCTGAGGTGGCGTGGTCGTATATTATTCATGGGTCGTGCGATCTGAGGCGCGTGTCATATGGCAGAAGTAATAAGATGGAGTACTGGTGAGGAGATGATGAACACAGTACTGGAGAGAGACACAAGCCTCCCTCTCTAGATGCTTTGCACAGCTCTCGTCACCCACATGTTGGCGCCCAGTACAGTTTTGATTTATACTGTAATAGATGGCCTAGAATGGGACAGCACAACAGGTGTTGTTTTGAGGTAACAGACACTATTCCAGTATGTAATATACTGTATTTTAGACAGATAAAACTTTTAATGCGGTGCAGCCAATAGCTCAAAATTGTGGGAAGTTTTGTGAGTGACCCTGAAGAGGCTGTAAACTTAGATATTATTAGCTGTCATGTTGATATGAGTGTATATCCTTAACCATGCCATAATAACCTGAGAGTCACTGAATCCGTCTAAACACTTCCTCGTACCGACAGCAGAGAGAATATGAATGGCCTTCGGTAAAATAGAGGTGTGTGTTTAATGGTGGATTGGGTTGAAAAATTAGTAACTGTTCCATTACATGCAGGAGCAGGACTTTTGACCTCCCACAATGCCCCTCAGCTTTGCACAAGAAGCAGGGGGGCTTTTGAGGCTGGAGGGCAGGGCAGAGAGCAGACCAGATGACCATTGTCAGCCAATCAGAGCGTGAGTCCTGGTGTGCAATGTCTGGAGGCGACATGTGGTTAACCACCTGGCCCCGCTGTTTGACCCACTGGAGTGAACGTGAGAGAGAGTGAGAGAGTGAGACGGAGGGAGCAAGGACAGCCTGTACAGCCATTTGCTCATCAATGGAGGGCATCGCCGCCACTTAACACAGCTTATTGATCTGCACAGCCTGCAGGGCCTCTGTTGTGTGTCCATTTCCTATTGATTATTTCAAGTCTATTCTTATTGACCGCTTTCTCTCCACTCTAACCACTACTCTCCTCTGTCTCCTCCACTAGGGAATTTTTTTAAACAGTCATTTGAAATTATAATCTGCGTGAGTAAATGTCATAATCGCCCCTAAGGCCTGGTGCAGATTGGCTGGAGAGCAGGGGTCTCTGAGGTCAATGACACTAGTCAATACTGATCCATTTGGGTTATGGCTATTGCTCTGGTCATTCCAGCTAAAATGGCTGACCTCAGTTATCTGCTTAGCATCTCAGACTTTTACAGGCCCGGTGATTTCTTCATAATTATACTGTATACACTGAAGATGCTACACAAACTCTATTGCTGACATGACAGAGGTAATTCAGATGTTATTGTTTCAACAATAAAGGCTTGTCTGTGATGTGTGTGAATGAATGAAGAGTGACACACTGGCCAACTGCTCATCAATGCTTCATAGGTTAGATCATTAGATCTAAAGTGACAGCACTACACAAGGATGGGGAGTGGGGGTTGCTTAGATAAAGATTGGCATATTGCTATTGATTCACCACCCCTGGGGCTTCTTCTGTTACCATGGTGATTGCAGGGGGCAGGGTTGGAGTATGAATCAAACACAGGGAGAATGATGTAATCATTATGATTCTGACAAAAAAATCATATTTGTTTATTTTATTGGTTGACTTTGCCTCATTTAAGTGTTCCTTACAACTACCTGGTATTTATGGCACTGATTTGCCCAGGATCAGTTTTTGTGTCCTGATGGGCCTGTCACCTCAGATAACCATCTGTGATCCTGTAATCATTACTCTATCCCATAACAACGCCTGTGCTTTGACTATATGAGTCAGGGTTTTCATTTCGAGCAAATAGGGGTCTGAAAAATTCCCGTCGAAGCTCATGTTAGACTGCCAAACTCCTCAGCTGTCCTTCTAAAGCAGGCTGAAATAAGAGCAGGCCTCAAAAGCTCTTTGATCTTTTACTGCCAGGGTCAGGGCTGAAATGACGCGTAAATGAGGGAGGAATGAGTTTTCATTTTGTCAACCTGTTCTGTTATTGTAAAGCTAAGGGGCCTTTGGTGTGACATGACAGGAGATTGTTTTAAGTGCCCACAACAGCGGAACGGCTGAACATGTTTGGGTGTCACAGTCAAAAAGCAGCACATTACATGCAGATATTTACTGTGTCTATGTGAACAGCTGTGGAAGCTTACCTAGACAGAGTGAGACTGTGTGTGTCAGTTAATGTATTTAAGTGTATTTATGTACTATATAAGTGCAAGAATATAGGTTGTGGGAGTTCTGTGTGTGCCTGCACATATATATTCTGAATCAAATATATATGAGTTGTTGTGTTGTGTCTGTATTTCCTCTCCCTGAACACACCTGCTGGCTGTGGAGTGAAACAGAGATGAAGACGATGCTTCCTTCGTATGATAGGAGAGCAAAGAGACAGTAGTAAATACTTGGCTAAAAGGGAGCAGCCTCTGTAGCTGTTTACGGCACTCAGATTTCCAGAGGAGTGGAACTGGTGCTGGAGGTACATAAAGGTAACAAAACATGATCATTATGGGATGCATTTGTACTAAATCGCTGTACAGAACATCTCCTTCCGAATGCCGACATCACCCACGCATTGTTCTGACAACAGAGAGAAACCCCCGGAGCTGACAAAGGCAAAGGAAGAAGTGGAGGGGAGGAAAATCGGGTGCCGTATCCATCGTTCAAGTCTCGGCTTGTGTTCAGTAGTTCAATATTACACCCACTCCACCCATTTTTGATTTGAACCTGACAGTTGTTTCTGAAGTGCCGTACTCCATATCACAGGAAGGAAATGAGAGCGCTGAATTCCACAAGATGTGAAAGGTGAAAAATGGAGAAAAACACCCTCCCCCTCTACAAAAAAAAAAGGAAAACACCCAAACACAGAGTGAAAACAAATACATAAATAAATAAATCAACAATAGGAGCTGCAGCTGAGAAGGGAAACATTGCAAAAGATTGCAGTGGGGAGATTTTAAATTGCGGTTGTATCAATAATTTAGCTACCTGAGATACAGTGTTTTTGTTCACCATAAGGTTTGATGCGACTGAGAGAAGAGTTAAGATTAGGGAGACTTTTTTATTATTGATGTTGCGGTGCACAGCTCACATCTGGTGTTACACTGCCAGGCCCCAAACAGTGCAAAGCAATCCTGGTTGGAAAATGACTGTAGCACTGTCAATTGTCTACACAGTCGAATTGTTAGTGGCAGATGATGCTGTCAGGCCCAAGTTACAGAGCCTCGTGAAATGCCAACAGTGTCTCCTCAGAACAAACACAGGCAGTTTAGAAGTTAACTCCTGCACCTATTAACAGTGAATTTGTCTTAACGGCAAATTAAATTACTATTGGAGATTTAACCCTTTATAGGGCGCTCATTGAAATACTCAGAAATTCTAAATTCTAAATGTTATTGGACAAAAGTCTCCTTCCTCTTGCCATCAAAATCCGAGCAGCACTTGCTAAAAAGTAAACACATGCAATAAAACAACCGTTATAATGTCATAAACTGACAAAAATCACTCATATTCACTATTTACAGCTTCAAAAATTCTATAAAATCTCTCTGAGTCAGTGTATAGTGTTAGAAAAACCAACATGCTTCTCGACTTCACTGATGCACGGGATTGGCCTCATATTTAATGTTTGCGGAAATGACCAAAAATAGTCATTTGCTCGATAAAGGGTTAAGGTTCCTACAGTGCCAACAATTTAGCTGGGAGTCCTAACTCTTTATTAGACTACCTCTATTAGAAAATCTATATACTTTAGCTTGTGCTGCATTATGAACAAAATCAGTATAAGGTAGGTGGACACATAAAGCTACTTTTTGTAACCTCAGCTAGACCTTGTAGCACACCCCATGATTCAGACTCTTGTTATGCTTCCCTAATGCCATGTCAGTACCAATGCTCACGGTTAGCATCACTCCTCCCTACCTTCATCAGTAACTCGGCCAAGCACAAATGACCCTTGCCAGTGCACTGGGGGCTGGTGTGAACTTAATCACTTGAGCAAATTGAAACCACTCGCTCTGCAGTATTTTTACAGGGGTATAGCTTATGACCTCAGACTATGCCGACTGACCTCTGCTTTTGAAAGGACTAAAAACACACTAATGTTTTTTTGCACATTCCATATTAGGCCAGAACTCCTTGCTTACCTTACTCGCTGTGTGATTTATAACTCCGTTGTAATCCGCTCACAGTTGACATTTAGAGGACACGGTAAAAGTGGTGTCTTCAGTGTGAATGTGTTTTTAGCATTGAGGAGATCCACCACCGTTTGAAGGCCTTCCTCAGTCTGTAGTAAAGTTTCTGACCCTGATTACTGGTTCCCAGCTCTGGCTCCTGTCAGCGAGGGGAGTAAGGTCAACAGCCCTGAGCAAAACACAGACAAGAGTAAAACTGATCAGACACAGTGCTGGGGTGCAACTTCAGTGATTTTTCTAATATGAAAAAATAAGTGGAAGGTATTTTCTGGCTTAATTTTATGAGTCATCTGCAGTTACATGACTGTTGAAAGACATGTGGGTGTCAAAATCCAAACACAACACTTAAGCCGGGCAGACAAGTAACAGGCTAGCTGTTAGCACATGTTTACCTGTTTCTGCTCTTTTGTTCTTTATCCCAGAGCTCAAAGCTGGGATGTCAGGGGTATTGAGGGACTTAAAGACGGGTTCACCATGATCTGCTTTCACTCAGATGTTGTCATGTCACTATGCTGTTGCTCAAAAGATATACATGTTGACACAGCCCGTTTGAATGGGCAACTCCTCAAGTGTTGGAATTCCAGGGCATACAGGGGTTCCCCTATAAAATCCCCAATGAAATCCCCAATGCTCTTTCCCGCCCCCTTCTTAATCGTAAACAGGCTAGCACATAGTACAACCACTGCACTCTTAATACCTCTTCAAATAATAAGTATTTAGTCTTGATTTACAGAGGCAGTAAAACTCTTCAAAGTGCAGTGTAATCTTTCATTAGGGATCCTGAAGACGGTGTCAGCCATATCTGTTCTTCATTATCTTTAATCACTTAGTGTTTTACCTGTTCATTTTATTGTAACAGAGATCATAAAAACACCCTTGTTAAAAAAACACCCTTCTGACTTTTAGATTATCTTGTTAACACAGTCAAACAACTTGGACCATTTACTTTTTTTTTTTTTTTTTAGTATATATGAAAGGGCATATCATGGCTACACTTCTCACTGTGACTTAAATATCTTTTACTGGTTCTTGCTCTCCACCTATCCTACTGAAACATGAATGTGCAAGTAAAATGTGAAAAAAAAGATAGTTTATACAATATTTTAATTATAATTCTCCAGGATATTAAGAGGTGACAGTGGAGACATTTTAACACAGTGCAATAATTGACATATCATTCAGAGAGTCCCTTTGTAAGAGCTTTTCAATAGCTTCACCACTGAACCGTGGTATTGATATTACAATGTAAGCCCACACCCTGTGGCCTCAACAGAAACTTGGTTGGGTGTATTCAGGGACTGGCCAATGACACTGACCACTGCCTGTCACTGTGACATGGGGGTTTGGGATCTCAGCTGAGGTATTTGACCTACACGACCTCTGACCCTAGGATGATTGAAGTGGAGGCCTTCTCTGCTCTGGTGCACCAGCCTAGAGACAAGGTGACGAGTCCTTTAGGAGCTCTCTGGTTGCAGGCTTTGGAGATGGTAAAGGCACAGGGGGCATAGGCGCCGGTCTTTGTTGAGGGTGTTGTTGTAATCTGTCTGTTAGGCTTGTGCCTGAAGACTTGTTGGCCAGTCTTGAGAAAATTTGGGGTGTGATCTAGAGTCATCTCAATGAGTCTCAAAGTAGCCATGTTGACCATAAATGAGTTATAAGAAAGAGTTCATGGAAATAAATAAATAAATCTTGAATCACAAAAAGTTCAACACAGATTTAAGATGTTTTCCAAAAAAGAAACTGAATTCTTGAATGAATTCTTAATGAGAGACATAAAGAGCATTTATGAATAAGTAATGATGTAGCAAACATGTGAAAACATGGCACATACTCATAAGAGGTAATATGGACCAAGGAGGAGACCTTTTTTTTTTTTTCAGTATTCTCCGAGATAAACCATCACACACATTTTCAGACAGAAGACAACAACAGAACCATAGATGTAAAATACAGAAATGTCCATTGTAAAACAATGTGTTAGCTGTTACCAAAGTTGTCACCCTCTTAGTAGAGAGACAACTAGTCACTGGTACAACTGCCTTTAGATTACTGTATACAATATGGTTTATTAACTCCAAATGTGACTAACTCATATTTTACAACATGTCAGAAGTTTGTTTCAAATTTACTTGACAGTGATATGGAAACACAGCTAGTGACTTACATAGAAAAGACTTGTGTAACGTATATTGTACTTTGCTTCGAGTACAGATCTTGGATTGGCTTCATAATCACAAATGTGTCAGTGATTAGCGGTATAATTGTTAGCTCTTGGTTAACAGCTACAGAGCCAATAAGTGTTTCCTTTCCAAAGCACCTACTCTTTGTTTCCATAATACTATCTACAACCACATCATATCCCTTTTAGCAGTGATACATCCAGGTGTTGTGTTACACTTCAGCTAATCTAATAATCTCTCTTAGTTTTCACCTTGTCCATGCCTCAAGGTCAAACAACTTTTCTCTCTTTAGTGGTCTCAAATGTTGCTACGCTGCTCCCAGGGTCATCCTCACTAATCCCCAGTTACTCCAATCCTGGTGGATTTCTCCCATGGGCAGGTGAAACCAGATCCCCAACCCTAAAGCTGGACCAAGATGTCCGCACAGATAAGCATCCTGAGCCCACTCCCAGTCAGGGGTCTTAGGCAAGAATTCAGAGATACATCATCACAAATCCATTAAGACCAGCCCACTACTTTAACCACAAAGCCCAGCTGCAGCCACTAGACCTTATAGGCCCAGCTAGGCGTCCCAGGACCTTGGTAAGAGCCCCAACCCTAAAACCCAGCTCTGTTCTCTCTATGACTATAACCCTTTATGTCCATTTGTCAAATCAATCCCATGTCCAGTCCAAGTTCTCTTGCTCAGACTCCTGCTCCAGGCCATTTCAGATATTCTGTGAGAGCAGCACAAGGGGGCACTTCCACTGTGGCTACAGCAAGACCCACACATATCTGGGTGGACCGCATTACTGTTGTGGTCCTGCACCTGGCAAATCAGTTTAAGACCTGTAAAAACTTTGGTATAAAACAGTACAGATTTAAAACATCACACCAGTCAGTTACAGAGACAGAACTGGCCCGAGTCAGGTTTAATCTTATCTGAAATATCATGTTTTAAAGAGGAGAAACTCTTAACAATACAAGTATCACACTTAATGTAAACTCACTGGCAATATCAGTCATTGAAGACTGAGGGTGGCATCTAGAATAAAAGTTACAGGCAGTCTAACCAGGCTGTGTGAACCAAAGCACATTCACTTATTTGTTTGTTAGGAGGATGTGAAAGTGTTTTCCCATTGCTTTCTTTGTTGTAGATTTTAATTTGAGAGGACTGTGTTGAAATGACATTAAAAGTGTTTTGTAACATTGGAATCAATGTGATCCCCATATGATCAAAATGTCCATTAATGCAATTATTGTATAATTTGAAAGGTGCTTGTTTTGTGTTGATCTTTGTGTTCTTTTTTCAGTCTCTTAATCTGTGTTTCATATCAGCTACTGTTTGAGTTTAGTATTTGTGCTATACACATTTTTCCATTTTCTAATTTTGATAGAATGTAAGTGTAAGTGAGATCCTCATGTTTGAAGCAGGTTGTAACCCAGCTTCAGTGGTACTGTGAAAACCCATTTTTGCACCATCAGGCACTGATCTAACCAAGAGCTCATTCAGTTACTTAACTGGTTAAGGTCTGTTCTACTACAGTAGCACAGTATCTGTGGCCTTGCCAACCACATGACGCCTGTTTGGGAGGCAGGCGGTGGCCTGTAGCCACAGGGCGGTTGGGTTGACAATCTATAGTAAATGGCAGCAGACAGCTCTATTGTTTGTGGTGCAGTGTTGTTTGTGCAGCTCCAAAGGACAGCGACTGTGTATAGCAACCATAAGTGGGAGATTTGTCTCCTCATCTGTCCTGTATGTAGCCACGGAACTGTCTTTCTTGCACCAACAGCATTGTGTTCAAACTGTTACAGTCGCCCAGCTTGTAACTGGCTAGGTTTTGTGTCTACAGAGCTTTAATGCCACTATAGCCTTCAATTAAAACAGCATTTAGTGGTAACGTCTGAAACCATACAAAGAAAACAACGCAGTTTGAAATTGTTTACATTGTTGGAAAAAAGAGAAAGATTTTTCACTCGGTTTCCAGTTCAATGTTTTATATAGATATAAAACCTCCTCAAGTTTATCCATAGATATTAGCTGCTGCAGTGATAATAACGCTTTTTGTTTAAAAATAAACTCACGTGTACAATGCAAACACTGTGACTTTTATTAAGACCACTTAATTATTCACAGGTTGGTCCACACGTTTGCAGGTTCTTTTATACTCACTACAAGGGCATGTAAATTTGTGTTTCTCAGGACAGAGCAAAGACCATCCTGAACACAAGTACAGCCCCTATTTGTTATCAAACATATGATCCAGTATAGTGTACACTATCTATTTATACTGCAGCTTTAATTATCCAGAACTTCCTGCCTTTGAAGTGCGATCAATCAGCTCCTACCTGATGCCAGGAGAGGCCTGCACATGTGCACCAGGGGCTTGAATCCCCCCCCTTTATCTCCCCCATTTCAGCCTTGTTGTTCTTGTTCTTTTGAGCACTCTTACACAGGAAAATATGGCTAGGTAAAACAGAGGCATAGTATGTGCAACCATAATTTTTACCTACTCTAAAATCAACTTGAAAAACTTAAAATATCCAGTATGTTATATATGCAAATCAAATATAAACACATGTTTCTTGTCACTATTTTTTTTAATACTTAAGTGTAGCTGCTGATCCTATGTGCAAGAAAACCAAATAAAGTGAATAATAAAGGAGAAAAGCTGGACCCAGAACATATGAGAGGCCAATTCAGTTTAACCTGGTGAAATGCAAACATTTCACACACAAAAAAGCTGAAAAGCATAAAAATTATTCAAGATTCAATAAGTTTACTGTCATATACACAGCAGTACTGAGCAATGAAATTCTTGGTGAGTTCCCTTCCTGCAACTAACATAAACAATTAAACTAAAATTAAATTAAATTAAATAACTGAAATAAACTATACAATTAAAAAAAATTAAACTAAACTAAAAGGAAATAAAGGAAATAAACTGTACACTAAGCAAGGAAAAATAAATAGGTAAAATAAAATAAAGCGAGTACTCATTTGAATTCTGTTTAAATTCTATTAATGCAACATACAATATTGTGCACAACTTTACGCTTCAAATACAAAAATTTCTTTTTAATGAGGAGAAAATGATCAGTGCATAACTACCACAGTCACTGAATATGCAACATCATGACACATACGCACTGAAAACATAAATGTTTGATTCGCTATCGAGTAAACTGCCTTGTCTTTGTTGTATATGGAGTATTGGGAGAAAGGGGGAGATATTTTAGACCCAGCCTAAGTTTTGTTTCCTGCACACAGCATGTTTTCATTTACCAAATGAGGAGCGGAGCCAATGAGAAAATCAATAGCACAGATAAGCAGCCCCTCTGCCCCCGATGTGTGACGGCGAACCCATATGGAACCAGCGGGGTGCTGTGGTGAAACATGTCAAGAGGAAAGGGTCCCATCTGAGAGGAAAGGATCCCATCTGAACCCAGTGTTTCTGCTGTTCTAAGACAAAAGGCTGTTTTTAATTCACGGTAATATTTATAACCCCAGGTTGCTGTAATTATTGAACAAGATTTCACTGAAATATGTCAGCGAACAAACAGACAGGAGAGAGAGAGAGAGACAAGAGGAACATGTGCTAGATAGCAACTGCGAGTGTGTGAGAGAGCGTGCATGGTTATAGCTAAAGGTCAGAGGTCTCCCAAAAAAGTTTGAAAAAAAGGTGTATCAAAGAAACTGAGACGGGAGAATGTATACATGTACAGTCTGATCTATGAAAGTCCATGCTTAGGGGTTTCTCTGCAATATGTTCTCTATTACATAGCCCAGGTGATTTCTGCCTGTCTCTCCTCAGAACATGATCTCCTCCAGGCCACGGCCCGCGTCTCGTTAAAGCAGTGCGGACCCAGCGTGGATTGAGTTTAAAAGTAATAAAAGAAGCGGACCTGCTGGCTAGGTGAAAAACCCGCTATCAGATTCCTAAGAGCAACTTTCTTTTCATGTGCAGACTGCATTCAACGAAGCGTTTAATTCAACAAATCCATGGTTGTGATCCACCAGAAACGGCGCTGGGGTTAGTTCAATTTGTACCAAACGATCTCCACATGATCAAAGCGCGGCGAGCTCTCCCCAACATACTGCTTAAATTAGACTAACACCAAAGTCTTTGGCTCTGGGACAGTATTTGGAATGTCTTACCAGCAGAGAAATTCTTGCGCACATATGGTTTCAATAGGACCAAGATGCCAGCTTCACATCTTTAATGGGCTGACAGGGAACTTTGGTGCTAACTCTCTGACTCCCAAAAGTTCTTGGGCTGTCACCCACAAAGCGGCGTTCATTTTAGAGTTTTTTTTTTTTTTTTTCTACCCTTCCTTCCCTTCCCATTACTCAGTACTGAGGAGGAGTGATTGTGCAGCGGAGGGTAGAAGTTGTTCGCTCCCTCTTCCTGCTGCAAACGTCATCCCTTGCTGCGAGACTGTCACTTCTCAGAGTGTGTGTCAACCACACCAAGTCAGGCAGCCCTGCGGTCTCCTAGGAGCAACAAACCAAAGTTACTGAGTTACCCTGGCCAGACCCTGTCCTCCTTTCCCTACTCTTCCACTTTCTTACTGATAGAGCCGAGAAAAGGAGAGCTCTAGTTATATCGAGCCAAATTTTTGTCAGTCAAACAGACAGTAGGGGTTTCTGTGTATACTCATTACGTGAGTGCACATGTAGTCCTTTGTGTGCAGATAACTGGTGTGCATTTTATCCAGAGTGGGCTCCCTGCTCCTTGACTACATCTGCAGGGCATGTGGAGCACACAAACGCACCAGTAGGCGAAAACAGGGGTGCGGTTCTCGTGTGCCTGCTGGAAATCGAGCACTCCCTCGGCATGTTGTAAAAGCCTCTCTAATATCAGTGTTATAACCAGACGGCCTGTGCGGAGCAGGATCCGGTTTTCTTGTCACCAAAGTTGGAGATATCACGCCCTGCACATGATTGTTACTTGTTTGGATGAGCGGATGTCACACGCTTTATAGATTTAAACAGAGCATCACACATACACAGTCTCACATAGTTTGAGATTTCACAGCTGAATTGACTTAGGACTCTCCTGAGAGTTCAAAATTTAACATTTTCACTCAGTGTCTGCACTTTTGTTACAAGAGGCATAAAGAAAATCAGAAAAGTAGAAACAGCGGGGGGTTGGTAGGTTGGTTGTGGGTTAGGGGCGTCTCTCCAGGAGCATATTCAGACTTCTCAACTCTATTTCTGTTCCAGTGCAATTAGTCTGTTCCCAGAAGACAAGTCTATGTAGAGGCAATACGTGAACACGTCCTTTTGGCATGTCACTCCACAAGTACTACAGTGTATAGTGAAAGCGGGGTGTGTATGTGTGTGTGTGTGTGTTTTGCATTTGTTTGAGCACTTCCTTTTTGTTTTGCATTAATTTTTTTTTTTTTTTTTTTTTTACTGTAGATGTATAGTACTGTATCAATGTTTTGGTTTGTTGGTGCTGTAGGTTAAAAGACTAATACCAACACAATGTGCATTTGTAAGTAGAAATGCATATAGAAATGTACAGATTGAAATTTTTCTTTGTGACGATTAAAAATTCTACATTTTTATCACCTCTTTTCTGTGTCATCAAAGTCCTTCATTCACAGAAGCGAAATCTTTGTAACTGTTTCACTCTGTTGCCTATAAAATTTGAATCATTTTGTTTTCAAATTCCTGTTTTATTCCTATTTATACACATTAGTAATCACCTTCGACCAGGTACTATGGTTACATACTGTGTCCCTGTTACTCTTTATCTATCAGAATCAGCTTTATTGGCCAAGTATGTGAACACATACAAGGAATTTGGTGTAGGTTTTTCCATTGCTCACGACATTCAATTTTGACATGAACCCAGAACAACATGAACCCAATCACATGTGGACATAGACATAATATAGACAAACATTCGACTAGAGACAAGGACAACAATGGGTGGAGATTTACATTGGATTCATATTGTAATCTATCAAGAATAAATCACATTGTCACAAACATTTATTGTCAAGAGATAAAAATACTGATTGTACAACTTAACGGACATCAATGTATTTTTAATTATTTTATTATTAATGTGCAGGACATATATTTGTTGCATTTCTTCAATAAAAAAAGTAGTTTTTGGTTCATACACATTTTACATCTTACTTAATTGGGTTGATGTTGGTGTAGTGGTAATAAAAACTATTCTCTACTGCTGCGTTTCTTGTGCAGTAAATTGCTCTGCACATCAACCTGATGCTTAAAATGTGCATTACAATAGTTAATCATAGGAGCATTTTTATATGCAACTCTCTATGTGTATGTAAATCTTTGTTACCAACTTCAATTGATGTGGATGCTGGATAAAAGTATTTATTCACAGCAGTAATTTATGCATAAAGTGGCTTTTGTCAGATTGCAACAAAGCAACCTTGACAAATGCCCCTTAATTTATTGTCACGTATGTGAAATCAAAGTGAAACATTTACTGGCTGTGCGCTGAGCCAGACCAGAGGAGGGGCCTCTGGTGAAAGTGAGCATAGTCTCAAGTTAAATTTCTCAGCTTTGGAAAGTTTTCCTCCCACCTCCCCTCAAGCCCTCAGGGTTAATCAGAGGCATAAAGGTTACGATGTACGTCTAGTGACTAACGGCTGTATGATGTGCACGGAAACAACGTGACAGTTTTCAGCCATTAACCTCTGTGCAAAACATGGCCCATTTTTTAGAGGAAGACAGGTCAGATTCCGTACAGCACAGGATGACTTATTTTTATCTTGGCACGGTGTGTTTTGAAGTTTGACCATATATATCTTCATGAATGTTGTTATTTTAATGTTCCACATCCTGATTCACACAGAGCAGCATAGAGATATTTAACAAAACAACAGCTGTCCTTAACATTTACTGGCAAACTTTTCATTCAGAGAAGTCATTAGACATGTTACTTTTAGACAGGTTGTGTCTGTTTTGTCACAAGCATAATCCAATTTTACTGCCCACAAAATGTGTGGATACTGGATGGCTTGCTCATAAGCAGCTTCTTGAGAAATTCACACCCTCTTGAAAAGCGAGAAAAGCTGGGCTAACACAGCGATTCACAGGCTGACCTCTGACGTGACCCCTTGCCTGTTTGCTGACATTTTGCAATGGAGGCACTTGAACAAAAAAATTGGGGGAGGAGAAGGAAGAAGAGAGGAGTCAGAAAAGAGAAGGGGGAAAGGAGAACGCATTTTTCTGACGGATGAGGTCTTCTCCTGTTACATTTGGAGAGAACACAGCTGTGAGGAGCTGTTAAGTACACGCAAACAAGCCGTCTGCTTCAGACAAGCCTGCCGGGCACCCGGCCCCACATCCCACTTGTACAGCTCTGACACATGATCACAGCCAGACAATACATGTGGGACTAGAGCGCGCTCCACTAAAAAGTGAGAAATATTTTCAACTAGAACAAAAAACAATCCCCTCTCAATACCGCTGGGACCCCTCTTGGTATTAATTTATCTTGTTTCTCTTTGTCTTGTGCTGGTTTGTGTGCTGTTGGGGAGAGGAAAGAGTGAAAGGAGAGAGTGGGGCTTGGTGGTTTAGTGACTAGGAAATAGGTTAGGAATGGGGAGAAATGTAAAGAACATCTGCTACCGTGACGGTGTCACACTTTGTCTAATGTGTTTTGAATAGGCACGGCTGTCCCAAGTTGTGTGAAGGGAAATCTTTCTGATCCATATGCTGATTAAGGGAATTAATGTGGGGGCTTTTTTTAAAAGTGATATCTACCATTACATTGTAAGACATTTTGGGCTATTCTTTAAATGCAGCTCTACTCCTTATTTCATTTTGGTCACACTGAAACAGACAATTACTTTAACTGACAGTTACTTAGCATGATATTTGTGTCACAAAGGTTTAAATAATGGTGTTATATTTGTGGTATGACACTATAAAAAGCAAGCTGTTATTCATGGATACAAAAGTAGAGTTAAAATGTTTCATATCTAATTTCACCATGCTTTTTCTGCTATGAGGCCAGTGTTCTATGAGAGCATGTGAATGTATTTTAAAAGTGACACACAAGTCAATATGTTCTCATGCTGGCAGTTTTGTGATTTTGATCCTTGTGGCAAACCACAAATAATCTGACATTTTTTTTTTTTTTTTACTTTTGCACACTTCCAAATGACAAATAGTGTAAAGTGGTTTGGGTCAGTAGTCTATTGTAGTATTAGGAACATGTGGCATTTTGCGCGTCTGAGTCATGCTTGTGATTCAAAGGATAATGGAGATGGTTTGCTGACAGATGGATGTTGTGGTGAAATCTGGATTTCTAAGACAAACTGTGTCCTTTGTCAGATTTTTAGTAATAATCCATAAGTGTTTGTGAGTGAAACTTAAGACTGTTTGGATAATGGGGTAATGGGATTTGTGTGTGTGCGTGTGTTATAGACAGCGCTGATGCAGCATTTATCACTGCAGCGCCACAGCTGGTTATGTTTTGTGTGTACGCTCTTTTCTCTGAGTCAATGCGAACTTTGAACTTTAAATGACTTCTGCTGTGTAAAGCATTAGCCTTATTTTTGGCCATATAGTCCTCATTACACACTAAGCATGTGGTGGGGAAGTGTGCATGTGTGTATTTATGCATGGAAGTGTTTCTTCCTGTGTGAGAGCTACATGAAGTGAGCAAAGACATTGTTTTCTGAAAGTGATGACACATTTCTCAAGTTCTGGTGATGGTAATTGTGGCACTTCGTGAAAAAAATTTATTATTTCTTATATTAATATATAAAAAATATTAGACCACCCTTGTTTTCTTCAATTTCTTGTTCATTTTAATGCCTGGTACAACTAAAGGTACATTTGT
>JAPQRP010000019.1:44737099-44754855 GCA_037367295.1 Apogon hyalosoma
CATAGTAGTTTAATTTCAGAGCTGATATCTATCCATTTTCCATGTTTTCTTGATAATAACCAAAATCACTTCAGTTCATACATCAATATCTGTCATTGTACTGACAAAAAAAGGTGCTTTTATTCATTCCATGTTTTCTTTTCTGTCTGTTTTAGTCACATGATACACACAGGAGTTAGTACCTGATTGTATAACCATTGTTTTTGATGACTATTGATGGTCTAATAATTTTTTCCGCAACTGTATGTTGTATATTTTGTTGATTGATTTATGCCAAAACAACAAAGCTTCATGTCAATGTATACTATGTTTATACTGTTTAGTTGTAAAAAATTATAATTACTCCTGTGAGTTGTAAAAATTCTAAATGTAAAAATCTATATGTATTCTGCAGCACTAAACATGCATTCTTTACCATCCATCTTAATTCAGTCTGAACAATTATCAATTCTTTGTACCACAATTTGAAGTCAAATTATTTGTAAAATACTGACCTACCTATTGTAAGTTTTCTACGATGGTGCTGTTTGGGAAGCTGAGGTTAGGGTTGGAGACACGCACTATGTGGACACGGCGCTGTCAGCAGCTCCGGGTCCAGGTCGCAGGATATACTATTGTTAAGTATCTCCATTTATCACAAGGCCTGGGTTAGAGAGCAGCCCTTCTTCCTGTATCCCAGCACTTCACACTCAGCTGAGCTGTTCTGCAGGACCATCACAAACAAAGGCAACCTTTGCACAGCAAAGACTGGGACTCCAGAAAGAAAATAAACACACAGATGAATAACTTGGGGGGCCAACTGCAGGAGGAAATATATTTATATCAAGGGCACCCGCTGTTATTTTTCCACAACGCCGAGTACTAACAGTAGCTACGTGCTGTTTTAGCCACTGCCTAAGGGGCTAGGGTGATGAAGGAAATCCAGGTGAAGCATCTCTCTCCACTCCGATGGCGTCATATGGATGGTTGGCTGCTGATATGACAGTCTATTTGGCACAATTTTGTTCGGCCAAATAGAAATTGACAAAAGTTACAAAAGTTACCTGTGATTTGTTTTTGGTATATAGATAACATAATCCATTCTTTATATATCTATAGAGCTAGTCTAAATATTATTTTGTATTTCTTCTTTATTTTACTGTTAAGGACATTTTCTCATGACTTTCTTCTTGAATGTATATTGATAAATGAAGCTTACCACAAAACATGAGATATGCTGTGTTCCTTTTACAATGCCTCTGTGCTAAATATTTTTAATTTGGGTTGTATTTTGAGTAACTGTACTTATATTCACTCTCTACATTTCAATTCCAAGTCTGTTTGACTTTTTGCATATTTAAAATAGGTTCTTTTATCTATTTTGAATGTATTTAATAATATCATTTTTGTTTGTTTGCATTATTACATGTCATCCTACAATCAAGGCCAATTTACACCTAAACAGATGTAACATTAACACAGAAAAGTATATCATTTAATGTATAAATTGGGACATGCACATACAGCAATTGTAACAAGCTGATTTGCACGTTCAAGTTAACGTTCATTATTTTCAACATTTTCTTTTTTTTTTATATAATTTTATTCTGTATGCTGCATGATGCTGTTATTTGCTGGAGTTGCAACACATTGCCCAAAGGTTGACCAAGAAATATCTCAAACACTGCAAAACTAGAGGAACATAGCAAATAGAGACAGAAGGCAGGGTCTCTGCAGGTGAATACACCAACACACACTGACAGAGGGTTTGAAGTGATGATTGAGAGGGATTATTATTGTATGAGTCTATATATTGTCTTCTTAAAGAAAAATGTTCCATATTTGGTCTTCGAGAAAAGAAGCTGAATCAGTCGTTTTTCCTTTTTTTTTTTAACACAAGTATTTACTTATTTATTCAGACAGGCCTACTCTATCCCATAATTTCATAATTCCATTTCTGTCATTTTATGTACCTATGTGTTTTATATATGTATGTGTGTAATTTTAATTGTATTTTATTTTTATTTTAAAAACTCTATACGGTGACCTTGAGTGTCCTGAAAGGCACCTATAAGTAAAATGTATTATTATTATTATTTTTCCCTTTTTTTTTTTTTTTTAACACAAGTATCTGTATATCTAGTACTGTTACTGTTAAGTACTGTTATAGCTACTAGAATAAATAATGTGTGGGCTTTTGTCATCTCCTATGGTTTCAAAATCCTGTCTTTTTCATGTTTTAGGGCAAAGTCACAGTGGACACGATTTGTAAAAATATAAATACAATTTCTAGGAGACAGTCAGTCATTATTTATCTGGTGTTTTAACTCTGTGTGAGCTTTCCAGATCAGACAATTAATGAAGACTTGCTGTCTTGCTCATGTTTATTCTTGCTTTCTGTCTTTGTGTATTCATGCATGCTGATGTGTGTTTGATGAGGCTTGAGTTGATATGACACACTTCTATTTGGACTCATTATGGTGTGATTTCATTTGACAAAACTTTCTCTCTCTACCACACGAATGCTCTTTTCCTCTGGTCTCTTAAAAGAAACAACAGTGCCCCCATACTTGTTCTCTAGATATTAATTTGGCTTAATTTAATTTGGAAAACATCTCCAGCAAGTTATCCTGCCACAACCTTTGAAGTGACAATATGAAATAATAAACCCTATTAAATATAAATCACAGGGGCTATGTCAGGGCTGCTATGATTCCTATTTGATTTTTCGAGTGAGAACACATGTGATCCTGCTCTTTTCCATTTCCCCCCACCCACTATCCCAGTATTTCACCTTTAATTGAATACGTTTCTGTTGTTGTTGCCAACCAATCCAACCCCCCCCAATCTACTTCCTCAAGCACGTAATGCATGCAGTAAATAATTCAAATGAAATTAATTTTACAGCACCTTGTTTCCACTAAGCATGCCAACATCTGTTGTCGAGTCACAAGTTTACATTGTTGGTCATTACTTTCCACAATGAGCAAAATGTTTTATTAAAGCCCCATGGGAGTCCCTCTTGGATCAGCCGGAGAAGACTGTGCTACTGACTGAACCCTCCCTGAACTCTGACAATCAAAGATTGGCTGCAGCTCTATTGGGGCTTGACTACTGTCTGGCTTCCCAAAACGGGCTGGGACTTAATGTGATTGAGGTATTGGACAGCCTCAGTCTTTCAGGAAATCGCTGACCATAATGAAACAGAGCTTTGCTGACTTCTGAAGTGACATAGTGCTTTTGTTCCGCGCAGCAGAGTAAATCTCACCCTGCTGTTGTTTCACAAAGGCCCATTACACTCTGGATATATAAATAGGCCTTTTATTCTGTTGCTTCTAATTACCATAGTGCAAATACTAAACGCACTGTACAAGATGATAATCCTCAGGTTTAACCATGAGCCATTTTATCTACTGTCAATATGCAGCGTACAGTACACATTATATTGCTTTTTAATTACATTTTCCAAACTGGTATTTTATCTCACTATTAGAGCACTATTTGGAGAAGTCAGTCATATTTATAGTGGCAGAACGAAGGACATGCATAAATGTATATAATATTCCAGTGCGTGCACATCCGTTTGTGTATGCAGAGGAATAGAGTTAAATAGCACATCTCCTTGACTTTCAGCTCAGGAAGTAGGCTGTTTATTTGCATTGGTCCACATTTAAACAGTTCAGCACTCACAGCCCTTCAAAGAAAGGCACATCGTATATTCATCAATTCTAGTACTCCTGGGGAGAGAACAAATAAGCAGACTGCTATACATAAATCATTAAGAGACAATCAAAAGCAAACACAAAATATATAGAAAGTGCTACAAAGCCAATCATCAGCAGGTTGACGTTCGCATGTGGTTTCTAAACCTCAAACCATCTTTCCACCAGTGGTTTTATTAGTTACTTTGGGAAAGCAGGCATTGAGCGCTTGAAACAGTTTAAACACCAGTCTCTACAGGCTTTGGCTTTAACAGAGCAGAAGAATCGAGGGAGAAACAGACAGTGTGTGTTTCTGGAAGCGTCTTTCCTCTGTAGACTTGGCTGTAAAATGTGAGGGGACCCAGGACACACCCCTGAGGATCTCTGAAGTGGTTGTAGCCACCAAGGGGCCTTGATATCCCTGCTGCTTCTGTACTCCATTGGCTCCCGAGCAGGTGACAGGGACTCGTCCATAGTCTGGGTCTCTGCCAGTAACAGATGTGCTTAGTCAAATGACTAATTGAAACCCTAAAACAAAATCAGCAGCTTGGCTATTTGGCCTGCATAATAACAAGCCTGTGCTGATAAAGGGAGTGGGAGAAAACACACACACCCCTCTCATCAGCGGCGCCATTAACAATCATGAGCAAAGATGAAAACAACGCTTGGTTTATTCGGCAAATGAAAGCACATAACTAGATGCTGTCCCTGGAGTCCATTTCCAATTTTAATAATACATCAAGGAGCATAGCCGCAGCAAATGCTACTACATTGAGAGCCAAAGCATACCAAACTACTTACAGCTCCAGCACCGGGAGACAACTCCCAGAGCTAAGAATTTAGCAAATGCATAAAGGTACACAACATGATAGCTATTAGCTAAATTAAAAGAGCCATTACCAGAGTAGTGTGTGGAATTACTTGCCAGTTAAAGACTACAAACCAAAATTTTCCATTTCAGAGAAAAATGTCTGCATGTTTGTTTTTTCCCCACCTCATCTCTTTCCATCTTCATCGTGAAAAGCATGCAGCCTGAGCTCGCCTCAAATTATGTGCATGAATAATAAAATACCTTCTAATTAAAAACTGTTGTTAAATATGCAAAAATCTAATGATAATGAGATTGTGCAATACCTTGGAGTAAAGCATATTATAAATTACTTAGAAGTGCAAGTCGGCTTGACCCAAACATTGCATTTTGAAGGCTATTTGGAATATTATGTCTGGGGCATATGGAGTGGGGGTACAGTTATCTGTGTTTAGGTCTGTCTGAGAGCGGTTGTGTACATACATCCACACATATGTCTGTGAATCTGTGTCTGCAAATGCATGTTTATGTGTGTGTTAACATATGTGTCTGGGTATTAGTGGAGGATTTAATACATGGATATATGCAAATGCATATACTGTCTGCCTCAATGATTCTTTAGGGGGAAATTTCAGAGCTAATGCAATTTCTGGTTTCGATTTTATATCAGCGGTATATATTTCACATTTTTAGCTTTTTTTTTGCATCAGATACAGACAAATGTTACATATTTATATTTGTAATCAAAGTGATTGATTATTCTATTGAAGTTTAGAGCAGAGATAATTTGTTTTAGCTACATTCTAGTGTGAATCATTATTAAGAATTCCAAGAGTTGTTTGTTCCCTAAAAATATATATTTCAATATTTATTTCTTTAGGCATCTAAGAAAATAAATCATTATGCCACTAAACAAATCTTTCTTTCTTTTTTTTTTAAATGCTTGTTCCTTTTTGTCAGTCACAGACTCTGCTGTTAGCGTCTGATTGAGCTGTTTTCGTAGCTATAAGTGATGAAGCCTTTATGTCCATGAACACAGTAAATAAAAATAGAATCCTTCAGCGTTCATTTGTATGAGGTTGAGAAGAGCAGATCAATAAATGAGGGTTGTCACTTTGCAAAAGACAAGCAAGCGTCAATAAAAAATTTGAGGAAAAACTGCAAATTCTAAGTTGTGTTATTGCTATTATGCTTCCAACAGTCCGATCCAATTTGGAAATAATAACCTTGTAGAGGATGTTCACAGATTTAGTGAATATCTTTGAAATAAAATTATCATAAGTATTAATAAGTGTGGCTGACAAAGATTTATGCTGACTCTGGCATGCAGACATTGAAGTATTCTCTCTCTCTCTCTCTCTCTCTCTCTCTCTCTCTCTCTCTCTCTCCCTTTTCAGTGTTTTGCATTAAGATGCATTATTGAATCATATTTATGGAAGTGAGAAATGTAAGTCAATTGGAGGCCATAACATTCCTTGGCTTAGTAAATTTACTTGACACATGCAGAATAGAGCCTGTATTTAATATCTATCAGAATAAGACTAAACTCCGATTGTATAAGGTTTGCCTGCACATTGTCAAACATGATTGCTCCATTCTACACCAGGCAGCATGGGGAACAATGTGCATATTTCACTTCCAGTGGATAGGCCTTCATCATGTTTATTAAAATTTTAACAGGACTCTAGGCTTCACAGGTTCATCTGCTATTCAAAGCTTCCAAACAAATCAGCTGTCATCTCTCCTTGTATGCCTCCACCCCTCCCTTTCGTGCCCCTGACCTTCCTGGCATCCGTACCATACTGCTGTTTTAGATGACTTTCCACCAAGTCTTTATGGCCAAATAAATAGCTGCATGTGACGCTATCCATCACGCATTATAATCCTGATCGTTTTTATGTTGAAACCATAAACAAATACTTGATTATGAGGAAACAGAATAAATCAGGTGACATTATATGGGTAGGGAATCCAGTGACATTAAATGCAGAGGCAATGCAGCCAGTGAAACAGTCATTTAGATTAACGAAGCAAGTGAATCATGCACGTACGTGTAGTTACACACACACACACACACACACACACACACATATACACACACAATCCAGAAGGGAAGCCACTGACAACTGTTACAACCATAAGAGCTATGATTCAAATGATGTAAAGTTAAGTTAAAGGTATAAGTTTAATAAAAAGTAAATCACAGAACAAAGATGAAACTCGTGCCTTAGATGTGGAGACAGTCATTCACTTTATTGTGCAACATATATGTTAAGTGTTTATGCCACTTGTTACCTCTTTGTTTTCACTCAGGGATTTATTGTAGCTTTCTTTAGTTATACATTACTGTCCCCTCACAGTTTTTCAAGAGTCTTGCAGGGGCTTATCAAACACGATAAACACACCATTGATGTAGAACTTGACACAACAATGCGGTGACGTCAAACAGGCTCATCCAAAGTCAACCATGAGACTAGAGGCTTCTTTGATGTCAGAAATGTAAGGCAGGGTGGAAAACAAAAGCCTTTTGGAGAGGTAGGATGAAATGCCTGCATGTGTATGTATTGTATATGTATATGTACGTTCTGTGTCAGTGTGTGGATCTTATTGTGTATATGTGTGTGTGTGTGTGAGGCAAGACAAAGAGAAGGAGGGAAGGAGAAAGAAAGAGGGAAATCTGTGTTTCTGTGTGAGGGGAAACTGGATGTGTGTGCATGTATGAAACTCATTTTACTCAGCTCTCAACTCGCATCCTTCATCCAGCGGATGAAGTGAGTGAGAAAGTGGCAGTTCTTTGGCAAATAAAATCGGGTTCATGCACAGCCAGTATTAATTTGGCTTTTCCGTTGGAATGAAATGTTTTTGTTTTGGGAGGAAATTGCCCTGAGCAGTAATGAATTTCTCCCCTCTGCGCTGTGTGGCACCATAATTTAGCAGAGCGATAGATCACATAGGCTGACGATTTGAGTGTGCATATATTCTAATAGAAAGCTGATAAATATTAAATGTGCAACATTTAAAAGAGGCCTATTTCCTAGTTTTTAGTGCGGAGAGAGCAAAATTTTTCATAATGACTGTTGGCAACATGAGACAGTAAAAGAAAAAACCCAACAAGCATTATTAGGGCCAGTATTTATTCACAGTTATTTATCCAAATGAGTCTGTTAGCAAAAGAGATATCACAGAGGTAGAGAGTAGTTAGTTTTGCAAATCTCAGAGCTCTCTGGCATATGACAATACCCACTGCTGTATTTCAAAGCATCGATCACCCGTCATCATAAACCCGTGGTGATTTTGCCTTATTCCTTTTGTGTTGAAATGTTTACACGGCCACTTGCTTGTTGTCGTTGTGATCAGTTCTTGCTTTTGTATGAAGTTACAGTCAAAATATGCCTGTTTTTGTCTGTTAAAACAGCTCTCAGGTGTCTATATGGGGAAAAAATGTCCCTTCAAAACATGTCAGACTTTTTTGTGTGTGTTGTTAGGAAATTACTTTTAGACACCAGTATGTATTTGGAATACTTTGATGCTTTGGCATATTCCTTTTCATGTCATCTTCGTGGTTAAACACGTTTACAAATCAACACAGTTACTTTCTGGATGAACAGCTGGAGTGTCAAAAACAAAGCAGTCAAAGCAGATGCAGTACCTTTTGTGTTTCTGTTTTATTTGTACTAATTTCATATGATTTTGACATGCTCCTCTACAGGGTTTAATTTTGGATTTAAAGGGGACCATCACTTACATGAAGAAGTGGCTTTACTGTATTGGCAGGATTACAATGAGTGACGCCAACTCTTTTAAAACGTTACTGAAAATAAAGTGAACTGTTTCCTTCAGTTGATTATAGTTTGATAAATTATAAATAACTATATGCTTGCAATAATATTTACATGTGAAAATAACACACCTTTGGGCAAACCAACAGCTTGCAAAAGTCCTAGGCCAACATAAACGCAAACATAACATTAATATAAAGTTATACTGACCACACATAAGCATGTCTGTCTCCATATAAATATATAGTATAGGTATACTGGAAAAAAAAAAACACATTCCAGGAAAAAAAAAAAAACCATCATCTATAAACCAAAGAGGTCATATTTAGTGTTACCTCCCTTTGCACTTACTACACTTTGAACACTTAACATTCAGAAAATATGATATTGCATTCATTTTCTGATGTTTTATTCCAGGTTTCATTAAACACATGTGAGATGTTTCTAAGTATTTGTGCTACTTCTTGTCATGGGGTCAGCGGTTACACTAAATAGTGAATTTAACCTCTAGAACCCATTTAGTTCAGTGTTTTTGTGTGTCTTTTAAGGCTGTGCACATGTCCTGTATTTTCTTCTTGTATCTGAACAAAAGCAAATGAGTAATAAATATGTATCCTCATTTCAACCCTGCAAAAATATCAAAGCTGAAGGTGGCCTACGGCTTTTGCACAGTACTGTAAATGATTTCAAAAATTGAGCATTTTCCTGAATAATCCTTTCCTTTGAATTGCATATCCTAGGAAAATAAAACATTATATGATTATACTAGGATACGTACACTGTTGCCATAAAGTTGGAACAATTTTGTTTTCATACACATTCCTCCTTTTATTCTCATTTACACACATCAGTAATCACCTCTGACCTGGTGCAATGATTAAATACCAGTCCCAGTTATACCTTATCTATCAAGAATAAATCACACTGTCACAATCATTTCATGAGAAGATGTTAAAATATTTTATTCTAACTTTATGGCCAATAGTGTATGAAGATGCCCAAAAACACTGTAAATCTGTACAGGCCAGAGCACTGTAATTGCAGTTGCTGGTGAAATCACCAAAATTATATTTTCATTCATAACACAGTCTATAAAACATCTACTCTAGTTCTATGCCTTTCCTTACACCTATTCATATGTGTAATTCTAATCCCTTGTTTTTCTTTGCAATCTTCCCCTCATCACCATCATCACTAATCATTAATATAATGTTCACCACTGGAGTTTTATTACTTTTGCTGCTCTGTTATTATGAGATAATAATGATAGACAGATCGATATCAGGAGTAAAAACTACCTGAATGTAATTATTTGAGTTGAGTGACAATGTTCTAACTCACAAAACATGCACAACATCATATTTTGCTACTTTTTTTTTGTTTGCCCTAAATATCAAGGGCATAATACATTCACATAAAGCATTTATCAGGTTCAGCCATCTCTCTATCTGTTTCCGCTCTCCACCTCTTAAATCTCCATTTACAGCAGCAATAGCCCTCAGCCATGCAAACCACTCCACTAGTGTCACTCTAAATGGTAGCTAATTCCAGATTACACAAACCTATGGGTGAGATGATATTTCCTTTGTCTGGTCCAAGAATAGAGGCCTGTGAGGCGCTGCAAGCATCATTTAGCCTGGCTAAATTACCATGACAAGGAGATGAGCAAACGGACAGCGCCTTGGCTTATCTGAGAGAGAGTTGCACTTTAAAAGGGCTTTAATGGAACCAATTATTACGAGGATCTCTTCGCCGTCTGCTCTTGGAGCCACTTGATTGTGCTCGTTATAAATGTCCCTCCTTCCCTTGACAGAGTTGGTCACCATCCCCATCGCTAGACTGCCTCACTCGCCATCTATATCTCTTGTATGGCACTGAGAAGGTCAGTAGACTACTTTTCAAAGCTCTTGAACCTTTTCCATATTTCTTAATTAGGCTAGACTGCATGTAAAAATGAAGCTGATAGGCTAGCCCTTTCCCCACACACATACGGACAGACATGCACACACATACACAGACCACATTCACATCTCGTTCTGTGTTCACTAGGTATCTACGACTGGAGACCTGATGTTTCTCACGAGTAAAAGGCAGGCTGAGAAACACAGTGATGCAAGTGATGGCTAGTGGGGTTTTTTCTTAGACTTTATACTTGGCCAAAGCTGTCAATTTGTGTTGTCTTTACTCAGCATGGCACAAACACAACATCCTCAACTTTAGAGAGGGGGGCAGCACCCCGACCGTCAGCGGCAGCATTGAAAGGAAAGATGGAGAGCAAAGGAAAAAGGCCATTAGAGCCGCTGACAGTTTGTTCATGCTTGAAATCCTCAAGTTGTTCTACTGAGATCTAGTCAATTCAAGTACTAATTAGCAATCAGAAGAGTGTCATGGCTCCACATGTAATTGTGCATGTGTGTGAAGTTATCCCACAGTCGGCCTCATGTAGGTACTGTTCTTCCCTTTGCCTCACAGCATCATCCATAAAACTGACAAACTCTCGGTAAAAACACGTTTTGGGAAAAATTGTCCCCAGATTCCATTTAGATCTGTTTATACTCCCATCATAAACCGTTATGTAATTTAAAAAAAAAAAAAACCCACACCCTCAACAACACTTTCCAAGCTATTGTGTTTTAAGAAGCAGTTTGTAGAGAAAATTGTTTTCTCACAGGTCATAGTCTCCAGTCATTTGTCCAAAATCCATCAAGTGGCTTCTGTGAGACAATGCAGTGGATTTTTGACGGTGAGCTTTAATTGAAGCTGTCGCCGAGGAAGGGTAATGACAGTGAGTTAATGTTGCTAAGGTTAAAGATGAAAACACAGGGTTAGGGTTACTACTGTACAACCACAGGAGGAGGCTGCTGAAAATATTTTTTTTTCTTCAAGACACTCTTCTACTTGATATATGGACTTTGCATATTTTTCCCTGCATGTATTTCATAACATATAAGTATTATTACAACACAAAATTGATTATAAACCCATAAAAACCCAGCACTACTTTTAAGTCAGTTCCCAAATGACACTTTCTCTACATTTAACCTCTCAAGTGATTTGTCACCATCAATTTTCTCTGTGTAAATCATGTATTTTCCTATAATTTACTGATCATGTAGATGTTCATAAAAGCTCAGATTAAACTTGTAGGATATTATATAGAAAACTGAAGAAAAAGTGACCTTTTCAGCAAAGATATCATTAACTGAACATAAAATAAGTGTCTCCATCCACTGTCATTGATCCAACTCCATTGGTTTTACTAGTGAATCAATGTTAGAAGATGACGATGTTTCCATAGTAACTACGGAGCCTCTGAACGCCCAAATGGGTCATATCTGATGACCGTGAAAAGATGACAAACTGCATTTTGCATCAATCATTTACATGGATTGATAGGATTAGTGAGTCTAAAGTTATTAAACAGTGTGGATCAGTAGATGATTTTGGTTGCCAGTGGCTGTTTGGGTCTTTATGGGTTAATGCAATTTATTTTTAAAGTCATAGTGAGCCTCTTATTTAGTAACACTTTTTCTACTCTACTGTTTTCATTGTATTAACTATATTTGCATTTGTATGTTAAAAAAATCAAGCTCTGAAGTATGCCACAAATCTGTCCAGTGGCTTTCTTGGTAAATTCTACTATCTATGTTGTATCTGTATTGTTTTTGTTTCCCATAAATGGCTTGTCTAGTCAATGCAGATAGTCAGATGACAGACATCTAAGCTCTACTGAACAGATTGGGTGATAGGCTGGTGTTGGTAGCAATACAGGTGGGTTCATGAGAAGCCAGTGATGTTTACCAATTTACTTTGAACACAATGGAGACACTGGCTCATGTTTCTATTTACTTTTTTTTTTTTTACTGTGAAAACTTATTGACCCCCTCTCTACCTTTTTCACTGCCTTAAACAAAACGAAAATCCAGGGAAAATCAGCCAATTATTTGATCATTTGCTTTGCAAACAGAGAAAAAGAAAAGACTTAACATTTATTCCTCTTAGTATTTTAGGTCAGAACATTGAAAAAATACCCAAGGGTTCATAAAGCAGGTAGTCAGAGAAGCAGCCAGACACACAAAGTAAGTCGAAGTTGACGTGACAAGCAGAAAAAGGTTGCTTTACAAAGCGTTTACTGTTTCAGGCATGTGTGTCTTTTTTTTAATTTATGGACCTGCTGTTTTAGGGCATTTTAGATTAGTCAGTACCATGGATATCTCATTCCATGTCTCACTATGTGGGACTCATTAAAGCTGTGTGTGAGCCGCCTCTGTCACCCTCTCATTGGCCTAAGGTGCAATAACCGCCAATCAGGCAATTTGGAGCTATTTCAGAATGCAGGTACATTAAACTGGCTTTGCATCAAGTTAATACGCAAAGCCTGTTTGGCAAAGCTGGCCTGATAGAATGATTCATCTGTGATAGCTTTTAGAAAACACCATAAAAATATATTCTGGTAATGACTCTGATGTCGTCAAGAGAGTGGGCTGATGGTGTGGTTAAATGCATGAATGCGTGCTTGTATTATTTTCAGTATGTGTTGGATCTATGGTGGCAATTATGCTTTCATTTCCACTCAGCTGCACAGTGTGTGGTACTAAGCATCAACCAAGTCATTAAGTTGGAGTTTGGACTAAGGAGTAGCTGAGTCCTATGTGTTTGTTTGTGAGTGTTTTATTATTATTATTATTTTCTGAGGTTTATGGTCTGTAAGCGAATGAGACAGTTGGGTGAGAATACTGTATATTACTTGTGTGTGTGTTCTTGTAATTCGTTCTTTGTGTGGATCATTTTAGACCTTGAACGTGAGCACATTTTGTCTTTTCATGATGCTGTTCTCAGATGCACAATTAGAAGTGAGTTGTAAGGATCATGCAGATGCACTATGTCACTGTTTGTTCAGAGGGCTTGGCATAGAATATTGAAAAGTATTCTATGACAACAAAGAAAACTACCAGTGTTTTCATAAGCATATACAATATTTTGAAGGTTTACATCAGAAAGTGAGAAAAGTAGAAGAAAATAATGTTTGGTAACACTTTACAATAAAGGCCCCTTAATTAACATTAGTTAGTGTATTATAAAGCATTAATTAACAGTTTAATAATACATTAACAAGCATTATTATGCATTACTTAGCATTAGGAAACATATTACTGACTATATTAATAAACAGTTAATTAATGTTTATCACTCAAAGTGAGTTAATAAGTTATTAAATGTTAATAAAAGTTTAATGTAATTAGTTATTATGCATGTACTATTCAGCATTAATTAATATGTTACCTAATGCTAAGTAATGCATAATAATACTTGTTAATGTATTATTTAACTGTTAATTGATGCTTAATAATGCACTAACTAACATCAATTAAGGGACCCTTATTGTAAAGTTGTACTGAATGTTTTTGACATTTACTGGAGGTGGTTTTTCAGAAAAGAGTTAAGTGAATAAAAGACCTGACCATAAAATACTCAGCTCACTCATTCATATGTGTGTTGTACATGTATTACTGGGTCCAATATGGTGCCAACGCTGACATTTGATCCAGTTGCCAATGTGGTGTTGACCTTGCCTTTGGTGGCGATAAGTAGATCAATCAGGATATAACATTATTTCTTGGTTTGATCCATCTTTGAACCTATTCCTATCATGAGAAATTGTGTAAAATGTAAATTAAAAAAGTTTGCAAAAGTTTGTAAATTTCATAACCTTAAATCTTATTCATAATAGAACATAGAAAAGATATCGAATGTTTAAACTGAGAAAATTATCTTGGATTTGTTGGCAGCAACATGTCTCTAAAAAACTGGTACAGGTGCAACAAAAAGCTGGAAGATTTTGTAATTTACTAGATTGACTGGCAACAGGTCAGTAGCATGATTGAGCATAAAAAGTAGATCTTAGGGGAGTCTCTCAGAAGTAAAAACAGGCAGAGGTTCCCTAATCTGCAAAAAACTGCATATACAAATCAAGGAACCTTTTCAGAATAATGTTACTCAATTTCCATTTGTGAAGACTTTGAATATCTACTCATTTATAATACATGATACAATCAAAAGATTCAGGGAATTTGGGGAAATTTGTGCGCAAAGTCGGAACTCAATATTCAGTGTCCATGATCTTCAGGCCCTCAGATGGCACTGAAGTAAAACCAGGCATGATTCTGGAATGAAAACCACTACAAGGCCTCAGAAACATTTATAGCATATTACTCGGCGCTCAGGTCAAAAGCCTGTATCTTTGATGATACGGGGTTGCACAAATGACAATGGAATAGATACCTTACATATCTGGAAATGCAAAATCACTGCTGAAATATGTATAATGGTTTTAGTGCAATATATACTCCCATCCAGACAAAATCTTTTTCAGGAAAGGCCTTGCATATTATGTTCCTCAGACAATTCTAACCCACACATTGCATCTATTAGAAAAGCATGGTTTTGTGATACAAGAGTCTCGGTGCTGAAATGAAAAAATGTGACAGAGAAGACCCAGCACTGTTGAGGAGCTACAACCCTGATCAACTCTGGACCTGCTGCTGTGGTCCTGCCTCTCTCCTGCCTTCTTCATCATCCCTCCCTCATCCATATAGTTGTGATAGTGTTTATCATATAGTTCCATTGATGGTAGAGGTTTCTATTATTTGTACTAACTGTTGTTGTAGTAGTAGTGTATCCACTGTTAATACTCATGTTTGTAGCAGTAGTATTAACAGCCATGGACATTTGCTCTGGTTATTGGTGATTATACTAACACCAGCTGATCTACTTTTTGACAGTTCTAGTTCAGTTATCTATGCATCAATTGCATCCATGTGTTTGCTCCTGGAGGATTCTGTTGGGTTTCTGTAAATTGGCTTGAGAGTCTGGTTTGGACCAGCTCTATATGTAAAGTGTCATGAGATAACTTTTGTTATAATTTGGCGTGATATAAATAAAATTTGATTTGATTCATATAAGACAGTAATAGGGCAACATTCCTCTGCGAAAAGTCTAGCAACTGGTGTCCTCAGTTTCCAGACATTTACAGACTGTTGTTAAAAGTGTGGGGGGGTGTTGCACAATAGCAAACACGGCCAATCCCAGCTTTTTGGAAATGTGTGGCTGGCATCAAAATGACCTTTTTTAATCTTAAAATTATACATTTTTTGAGTTTAAACATTAGATATAATTTCTATGTTCTATTGTGAGCTAAATATGGGTACATCATTATTATTATTATTATTATTATTATTATTATATTATTATGGGGAGGCCATGGCTCAGGAGGTAGAGCGGGTCGTCCAATAACCGAAGGGTTGACGGTTCGAATCCCGTCTGTCTGTTGTGTCCTTGGGCAAACACGTCACCCTCCTTGCCTCCAGTGTCACTCACACTGGTGTATGAATGTTCGGTGGTGGTCGGAGGGGCCGTTTGGCGCGAATTGGCAGCCACGTTTCCGTCAGCCTGCCCCAGGGCAGCTGTGGCTACAAACGTAGATTACCACCACCGGAGGGGGAATGTGAGAGTGAATGAATAATGGCTCAATAATGTAAAGCACTTTGGGTGCCTTGAAAAGCGCTATAGAAATCTAATCCATTATTATTATTATTATTATTATTATTATTATTATTACATTAGATGTATTTGCACATCAGTGAATTCTGTTTTATTTACATTTTACAGTGTCCTGACTTTTTTGAGATAAGAGTGTTACCATAACACTATATAATAATAATAGTAATAGTAATAATAATAATAACATATAATAATAATAATACCATATACTAATAACACTATGCAGCCTACTTTATTCATTCCAAACAGAAAAGCATCTATTAAGTCATTTCTGATGTCTTTCATTTTTTAACCATCTCCAAAGATCCTATTTTCCTGATAATGACATGAATACAGGTTGTTGTAAATATAATACATATGCGCTGCATAATATCATAACACTGTTCACTGTTTATTTTGTGATTGCGTGCATATGTACTAGTGTTTTCCATGCATTATATGAACTGTATTCTGTTGGTCCAGCTCCTTGGAGGACGTGACCTGTGTGGGTAAGGACAGTGTTTAGGGAGGCAAATTGGGAGGAGGCCAGGCTTCTTATTAGCAGGGCAGATGTGAGGTCGCTCTGACCAGATTGCTGGCTACTTCCTTAAAACAACAACTCACCAATGGCCTGGCGTGAGACTTTCAGAGGGGGAGCTGGGGCATGGAAATGTCCTGTGTTCCTGACATATTGTGAATGGCCACTGCACAAGGGAAAGCCAGCAGTTTTAACCCACCTGAGAGGCCACTGAACACCCCCACCTCCTCCTCTTTCTTCACAACAACATCCTTGTACAAGAACGATGGTCAAAAATAACACAAGCGGAAAACTGCAATGAGCTGCTACTTTATCCCTCCTGGACCCCTCCTGGGACGATTAACAATCCAAACTGAAAGAGAAAGAGACTGAAGGGAGGAAGTGAAGGGAAGAAAGGACAGGCATGGAACCAATTTGACTACAATTTTTTTCCTTTTAGAAACGCTTGTTCATGACATGGTGAAGAGGCCATTAGAACAACAGATTAGGTAATTACAGACCAGAGGGCCAAATCATAATTTCTGGTCCATTTTCTCCTCCTTTTTGTGTGTCAAATTCAAGATGGCTGCCACTTTTAGAAGCATGTGATATGAGATCACGATCAACTGACTTTCAATAAAAATGAAATACATGCCTCACACTTTTTAAAGTAATTAATTAGTCATGTTTTGCACCATCTGTTCTTTAATACTACATTTGCAAAAGGGGGCAGATTTAGCCTTTATGCTGGAATTTAATGTGTTAGATTTAGAGCAAAGCAATGACCAGTAATTAAAAACATCAATGAGTCATTGGAAATGACTGTGGACACAAAGTGAAACACCTTATTGTGTGTGAATCCATCCCACTCACTCAGCAGTGAGAGAGTAGTATTTAATTCCTAATAGTGGTGATGTGTGTGTGTGCATGTGTGTGTATGTGTATTACACCAGCTCGAATCAGGTAGACAGGTCACAGCATCAGACAGAGTGCAAGTGTGCTGAAAAGAGGGGTCAAGGGCAAATAAATCGCCGGGCTGCTCTTTTTGAGATGACAAACACGTGCTCCTGCCAGAAGGGAACCATTAAAAATAATTTACACAAGCTTTATGTTGGCTGAGCTCTTTTTGATGCAGTGTTTCCCCTGGCAATTATGGCTATGGCGCAGCTCCAGCCATATGGCCAGCCGGGCAGTGGGCCGTGAGGCTCAG
Source organism: Apogon hyalosoma (assembly GCA_037367295.1). Taxonomy (NCBI): domain Eukaryota; kingdom Metazoa; phylum Chordata; class Actinopteri; order Kurtiformes; family Apogonidae; genus Apogon; species Apogon hyalosoma. Next base: position 44,754,633 of record JAPQRP010000019.1, read on the forward strand.
GAATACCTGGGTGGTTAATTAAGAGCTGTTGCCAGGGCCATAGGAGGCCAGTCTCAGATCTTCTACACCCCCATCACCACCAGCATCTTTGCAAACACACTTGCTTCCTCCTCGAGCAGACCCACCACTGTGACCTACTGTTGTCTCACCTCACACACAAGCAGCAGCCACCAGGGACAGGGAGAGGCCACCGGTAATTATTTCAGATAACACCCCCAGATCG
>JAPQRP010000019.1:44765399-44800334 GCA_037367295.1 Apogon hyalosoma
ACTTTTGGTTTGTAAATTAATGATGCTATGTTAGCAATTATGACAAAGCGCTGTTTTATTATACTAAAAAGCATTTGTCAAAAGGTGAAAGTCATAAGGACACAAAGAAAATGTCATGCTGAAATTATATTGCTACTTTGAAGGGAAAGATACATCGTTTGGAATAATGTTAGAGTGCATACATCTGTAAAAATGCTGACAAGCTTTACTTAACTAGTATCAATGCCAAGGAAGAATTATCTCAGTTACCAGCCACACTGAAGCCTGCAGACTCAAAATGGACTTTTATGGGGTCAAATGGTGATGATATTGCTGTCAGGGTGTCATTTATCATCCTTAGACTGGTGCTTTTCTTTCAAATCAGCTGACATCTTGGTATTATGTGTTCCATTAGGTCTGTAAGTTAAAGCTGTAATATGCAACATAACCTTAACCCACCATTAAAATATCTAAAACTACAGGCCTGTGTTACATACACAGATTTATTAACTTATGAACACATACTATAACAAATGTACTGAACAATGTTGAAATTCAAAGAAATCTGTAATTTTATTCTGTCAGTTTTATTTAGTTTCTATCAATAGTTTTTATGAACCTAAAGCTTTAATGTTAACTGCGTGTGACTGGAGTGAAATGACAGCTTGAATACATGTCACTTAAATGTAATCTGAATAAAACTTGAGTCAAATCAGAGTACTTCACAATGTCTACCACATCTTTTATAATTGTTTTGACTGAGAGGCCACTAGTAGCAGAAATATCAATACAACTACATGCTTTAGAAGTACAACAAATACATTGATAAATGTACTTTTGAAAATTAAATACAATTACAGTACATTGTATTACAGTTTGGCTAAATATATTGGTTTATTTTCTAAATGATGATGCTTTCTCCCTCTTGATGCTCTTCTTAACTTGTATTGGTCTCTTTTTGAGCCTGATTTGAACTATTGTAATGCTATATGGTGCAATATATATCCTACTTATTTTGAGAAAGTACAAGTCTTACAAAAAGAAAGTCACTGGAGTAATCTCATGGACTAAGTTAAATGCTCCCGCTGATCCTCTTTTCTACAGATACAAACTTCTGAAACTCACTGAGTTCAACACGTTCCACAGTGCCTGTGCAATGTATAAGGTAATAAATAGACTAAATGACAGACTCTGTCATCCCGTTCCAATTTATTTACCTACTCATGTACACGACACGAGAGAAAAATATCATATAGGGGGAAAGAAACAGAAACTGAAATACTCAATTCTTAGTGTGACAGTTAAGGATCCGCAGACTTGGAATGAGACTGCGAGCACCATAAGAGTCTGCGTCCCTGTCCATGTTAAAAAAGTTATTAAAACAAAAACTACTTTTGAAATATGTTTAATTTAAGTCTGTGTTATTGTATTGTTTGTCTCATGTGCCTGATGTGTTGATACTGTCTAAATTCTACACTGTCTGTATTTATGGAATTACTTTAGGTCATCTTAAAGCAAGGGTTAGGTTTTAGCTTAATTAGAAATAGGGATTGTTTTCAAAATAAATTGTACTGTTTTGCTTAATGTCTTGGGCCCCCATTTATAAGCTATGGATAGCTTCTGAGGTTACCCTTTTTACAAGCTCATATCTTACTGTAAATTCTGAATACAACTTGTATACATATTTTAAATGATTTGTAAATAAAATGTGAACCGAACCGAAATAAGATGCATTGTGATCACACATACCAATAAGTACAGACAGTTTTCATTCAGTACATATGGCCTGTGTGAGTCTGGATGTACAGGGAGCATTTATCAAGAACACAATTAGGCGAGCAGAGTGATGCAGAGAGACAGAGCTATGCTATCTGACAGGGCCAGTCACTTCCACAGCGCTGCATTAGAAACAGTTGGGTTTCATTTCGCGTGCTGCTGTGCTCAGAGGAATCTCAATATTTATCCAGTTTGTCTGGCCGTGGCACCTGCTGGGGAAGACATTACTCATTTGTAAGTATTAACATGGGCACTCCCTCCTTCCCTCATCTTCACTGTCTCTCTTTCTCCTTGCCTTCCTCCCCCTCTGCACTCTCACTCCCTCCCTCTGTGAGTACACTGTCAGTCATGTTGTAGTCTTTTAAATGTCATCCACTTACTGCAGAGAGCAGTCGCCCCACTTGACAGTTTTATTGGGAGATGCTATGATGACGGTGATGAGAGCAAGGGAGAAAGAGACAGTCACAGAAAGACGGAGAGAGAGCTGCAGGACTGGGGGGAGGCATCATCGAGTCAAATCAAATTAGAGTAATCAGAGTGATGTGATTAATAGGAGTGCCATTGTGGGGTAATCATGCACAGCGATCATCACTGCGGTGGACTTCAAATTAGCGTGCCCCGCAGTGAAGCTTTGATCTGGCAAGCATCAAATAAAGCCAGGCGTCAGGTTGTCATTTACTTAAAGTACACCTTCGCCTTGACGTCTTTTCGCCACTCTAAAAATAGAGACAGACGACAAAATGTGACAAAAGGTAGAGGTACAGTCAACAAATGATCATGATGCCTCTGTGTGGCACCTACTAAAGTGAACCATGCACGAAGATCTGCATTTCATTTTCTTAAGAAGTTACAATCCCAAGAACAGAGTTAGGAGACAAAGATACAGTGCTCAAGATGAAGACATCAAAGCGACTATAGCCCTTGTGGCTTTTTTCCGGTGCATGTCTATCAAGTGTAGTTGGATATAAAACATGCAAAAATCAAGGAAATATTTAGCCTGTCTTTTTATTTCTAGTTGTCCTGCTGTTTGAGGAAAACCTCTGTTTAATATTTGGGGGTTGTTTGTCCTTTTAGGGCCTTATTGAAGTTAGCAACACTTACAAAAATATAGAATATGGATATAATATGAAGAAAGATCATGCACAGGGGCTCTACTGTGGGACATCTGGAAAAATATCACTAAAGACATAATGCAAAAATGAAGAAATCAGATGTGTAGGTAACCAAAGATCTCAATCTGATGCCAAACCAAAGGACATACATGAGAAAAAAATGAAAAAGAGACATTTTGAAGGCTCCATGATACGCGTCCCAGAGTTTGTGAAAGCTCAAGTCTTATAGAGACTGTTCTGACCCACAGAGCTTCCCCCAGTACAGGAATACTGACATTTTCATTAAAAGGTCAGCAATCTTTTCATGTATTCACTCCAGCTTTTAATGTGAGCAGAAAAGCCAGCAACAGAAGGAAAAGAAGGGAAGAGAAACGAGTGAGAGAAAGAGAAGGACAGGATTTAGACATGGACAGAGGTGAGGCAGGACTCTAAGAGATACAAGATCAAAAAGGGGGGAAAAAAAAGACCAAAGCTATCATTTCTCACACCAAGGTCAAAGCTATGAGGTGCATATCCAAAGCTCTTATCTCATACAGATACAGAGCTTTGAATGATAACATGAAGAATAATAGGGATAGTTGACTGGGCTTAGCGCATGTTGAAGTGTCCTTGCACATTGTCAGTGTTTACTCTGAACTGTTATTTGGAAAAAATGTCTTAAATTATTGGCAACAAAGTCCAGAACATTTAATGCAAACAAGTTAATTAAAGTAATTTTTGGTTCTTTGAACGTAAGCTAACAGTTTTTAATATATCTGTTTTGTTTACTTCATTATTGTTTAGACTGCTCTTCATAAAAGGACAGACTCAAACAAATAATTTAATGCTAAGCCAGTGAACCATAAAAGTGTGCATTTAAATCAGCATTTATATGTAAAATAATTCAGCATTAGTATGTGAGAATATCCATTACTGAGATAATACTTTGAAATGAATGCCAAAATAAAAGGAGCCCTTTTAGTTCTCTAATTTACTATGTCGACCGCATGAAGTTAAAAGATGCCCCCATTTAGCTGTTTAAATGAGGATGTAGAAATTTTTCCTCTGAAAATGGATTAAAATAATTTGGCGAGAATAATCATTTAAATAGCAATAAGGACCCAGAGTGTATCTATTGAGCATAAAATAATTTCAAGTATAAATTAAAAAGCTTATTACTGCCTTTCGTTTCCTTGAGGGAATCATCTGCACTCCTTTTTTCTCAGTCCCCTTGGTAGACGGGGTAATTTTCTTTAGAGGCTGGTGGAATAGGCGCCGTGCGGCCGCGTGTTCAGCAGGGAAAGTACATGAAAGTCTCCTGTTTTACACAGTGGATCTCATTCTCCATGCTGTCCATATTTCTGTCTGTCTATCTTGAGACTAGTGCTAAAGCTCCTTAGTCTAACAGTGTTAGAAGAGTAAAAGAGACCTCATAACTGCAGCTCAACACGATTCTCAAGAATAAATCCAAGTCTAATCTTTTATGCTTTACCTGTCAGAAATCCTTCACTCCGTGCACCCCTGCATTCCTCCACACATTGTCAATATGTCAGAGAATTGCTGAGATAGGTTAACTTCAACACCTGTCAGCTGATATACAAACCAAAATGAAGTTGTGCAATAGACTGGCCTGGGAATGTTTCAATGCTGGAATGCAGTGTTCTGCGAGGCCCTTGCTCTTGCTATGTGACGTCAGTGTGGTGGCATGGCAGAAAGCTGAGGGCCCGTTTGGCCCTGACAGCTGCGTTTGCCCACAGTAATGCACCCTGCCGGCCGGGGCCAAGGCCTCTCTCCTGCTGTCAGCACACCGATCGGCTTTCATGGATCATCTCTTATCTGCCGAATCTGTCATTGCAGAGGAGGGCTCCTTTTCGGGGGCTTTAAACCGTGCTGCCATGGTTCACAGGCTCCAATCCCCCCTTATGGGCACTTTGCACTCTCTCTCCATTTTGCTGTCTTTTCCTACCCATGCCCTCCTCTCTTACTTTCTATATCACTCAACCTTGCTCTCAGATACATGCTCTCTCTTAGAATCATACCCTCTGCATCATTTCATTTTCTTTTTGCCCCTTCGCCATGTTTATTAAAAGCTAACATGAGTGGCAGCTGGAACTGTGGGGGGAGCAGTCACAACGTTATAGAGAAAGGGAGGATTCTGGGAAGGGAAGAGGCTTTGTTTGTTTGGACAGATGCACAGGCCCATTTCTGAACTTCTGTCAGTGATCAAAGCAGCTGATGATGTAGAACAGATTCATGGGCCATGTCTTATCAGCCCTTGCTCCGGCCCTCATCCATCATCCTGAGCCCTCGTCCATCTCATTCCGATGACGGCACCCTAAACAAGGTGCATTAATCACTGCCGCTCCCCTCTTTGGCCAGGTGGCCACATGCCCTCCAGACACCTACACCAGGCTTAGGAGGGTGTAACCACCCTTGGTCTGCCCCCCACCCCCAGGGCAGACTTGCTCATTGGATCTGTTCCTTTTCCCCCAGCAGATTGCTGTTCTTTCAACAGGTCTGCAAAGCTCTTCCTGGAATTTAGTTACTTGAAACGCAGGTGTAACATTGCTAGAGATACATAAAGTCATGCAAACTTCAAAATATATACATTCAAAAGCCTATATACACATGCACCAATACATGCTCTGCAAATTTCACCACCATAAGGCGAATGCACCCACTGGCCTTTAGGTGTTGACATTTTTCAGTGTATACATATGTCCTCTAACTGTGGTTAGCTTCAGTCACCAGCATCCCCCATTATTGATTTCAAATGGAAAGTGAGTCATTGCGCTTGTAGAGGATGAAGGGGAAAACGGCTTAAGTGGTTCCTTCGTGTCAGCAGGTTAAGCAAAGTGTTTCACACAGGCTTTTACAGCTAGAGATAGTGCCTTTGTGCCTGAAAAGACTCAACTTAAAACAAATGCCAAGTGTGACACCAAAGGGTAATGGCTACGCACAAAATGAAGTAGAGTATTTCTAAGGAAAGGCTTGTTTGTCACGCCAGGCTTTATTCCCCTTCAAAACTTTCAAAGGTGAAATCAGACTTTGTCGCAGTTTTACTATGAATAAGTTGTTAGTAGCAGTCCAGTTCAGTTGAATCTTCAGAGTAAGATTATTTTCTAAGTTTTATTATGGAGATGTAATTAGAACTTATATGACATAGTTTGATGACATGGTGAAGTAGAATAGGATCATGGGAGTTATTTTCACCTCATGGCCAAGAAAATCCAGCTAACCTTAGTAAAGAGGATATGAGGCCATTGGCAGGTGACTAACTGAAACAGGCTGTTACACTGAATAGAATACAAATCCATTGTACAAGTCAATCAGATACCAAACATGCAGAAATGATAGATTTGAAACCTTTAAAAATAACTAAGTTGCATTAGTAGTTTAAGTAGTAGTAGTAGTAGTAACCCTTCAGAACATTGATTTATGTTCTAGGGTGGTTTGTCATAATATATATATTAGCAACACTGACCTCAACAAATGACCATTATATTGCTGGTCGTGCTGGGTTCCGAGGGGTGGGTATGGTAGTCTGTGAATGAGGTCAGGAGGTCAAGTACCAAAGCATAGTGTCATGGAACACAGAGTGAAATGACGGAGCATGTGGTTGAAGAGCCTAGCAGATGCAGAGGGGGAAAAACCTTTCAGCACACACACAAAGTCAAAATCATTTCTTTGGTGAAATCTTAAGCAAATAGATGTTGACAGGCAGACTACAAGTTCATCCCAAGGTGAGGAGACATAAACACTTGAAGAAGCCATCTCTTTGACGGCCAGACACAGAAGACATTCAGGCAAGGCTGTGTAGTAATGAAAGGAGAACACACCCAGCAAACTCAATATTTCTCTCATATTCTCCCGTATATGTCAGTTTAGTTGCATAACCTTGCTGTTGTCCTTGGCCTCTGAACTGTTAATAAGCCTATTTGTTAAAATGACACTGGCAGGCAGCATAAGCTTGGTCCCCCTATCCCTCAGAGTAGAAGTCAGTTATCCCTGCTCTCAGCTCATCTGGCAGAGGTGAGGGGATATCAGTCTGACTGCTGTGACAGCTCTACTTTAGCATATTCATGACGAGTAGAGTCTCATTTCACAGGTGTATTAAAATACCTCTAACCCCTTTCTCATAGGGAGCCTCTTCTCACACTGCAATAGTGAGACGCCATGCATGAAAATCGATGGGGAAAATATGTAGAAATATAAGCATGCATCAGAGGCCGGGTCAAGAACCTAATTTCACAGTGACACCAGGGGTAATTTGGCTGTAGAAATGTTTGTCAATTCACCATTCGTTTGAGCAGGCATGGCATGTGAGGCCACCGATGTGAATGCAAGGTGGCCAACCTGAACGCCTGTATTTATGGTGCACTTTTGTGAATACATTACGCCTGTCACAATGAAATAAGTGACATACTTACATGCTGCGAGGAGTAAGTCCAAAGGGGTGAGCACCGGGCGAGGGAGAGATAAGAGGAGAGGTAATTAGTACATTCATCTTTTTTATGATATCATTTTTCAGACATATATGATCACAATGTAAATTAGAAATAAGGAGGGACCTGCAGAAAATGGAATTCATTTGGAGCGGGTCAATCGCCCTACAATAGCGGTGCTGGGAGGCCAGGTGTAATTTACGGTGGCGCTTGGCCCTCTCTCTCCTGCCATACACCTGGCAGAGCCTGATACCCTGCTGCTCCTCGCAGCTGCTGGGCCTCCTCTCCCACAGATAACACTCTCATCTCCAAATGAGATTCATTTACAACACAGGAAAAGGAGGAATGGAAGAGAAAAGCGAGCAGAGAGAAGACCTGCTTTCCCTTTTTTGCTAAATCTTTCTGTCTGTCGTTCTTGTGATTCAGGACTAAATACTTACTGTAATGGTATTCTATGGATTATTGATTTTTGATTTGGTTGTTCTGCTCCGCAGATGCCCCCCCATTTTAGCAGAGCCATTACCTCCGTAACGATTAGAAACAAAAAGTTAATTATGTAATTATAAAGCCAATAACAGCCTGCACTGGTTTACCCTGCTTTAGTCGGTTTAAACATTATCTCTTGTGTGCACATCATAACAGGCGGAATGTGAGGAGAGGAGATTAACGCCTTGGAAAGCAGATGCGGAATTTAATTCTCCAGTCCATGGCTGCCTGGGAAACCATTAAGTAATCACAACATTCTCCCTCGATTAAATTCACGGCTGCCACTTTGCACACAAAGGAAAGGGGGAAGAAGAGGTGCCTGCAAAGCTCTGCCATTTTTATTGACTGTAACGTCAGTCCCTGCCTGCAGGCACAGATGAATAAAACTGTTAAATAGGGTACTTCAATCTGTCAGAAAATGAAAAGTTTGAGTGGGCAAAATAAAATCTAAGTAAAATAAAAAGGAGGGGGTATGTTGCGATATGTTAGGCCCGATAAAGCTCACTCAGAGCGAGTGGAATAAATGGGGGAGCAAAAAGATGCACTTGATATTTCCCCATTATTTTCAGCCATTTTACTTTACCTCAAATGATTTTTGTCCCCAGCAGCTACAGATAAGGTAGACGAGAAAGGAAGTGGCTGAATTGGACTTGGTTTAAATGGATTAAATACACAGACACATACATGGGCCTGTTTTGTGCCGACATATAAATAGATGCAGTTGAGACATGTGTATTGACATCCTGGAATGCATACAGTAAGTGTGACTAATTACTTATGGATGGGTATGTGAGGAATTAATATGGCCTTGAAATGATATTTATTTAATGTTACGCAGTGAAGCTGGTTCTAACAGCCCTAGAGGAATAGAGGTCAAAGGGGCGGTCTCCTTCTATAAACGAGCACTTAAGGGCAGAGAGAGGCCCCTGCTCTGATTAATTGGGTAATTCATTAGTTTGGTTAAGTCGTTTAGTAAGATGGTTGAGACGAGGGCCTATAACCTAAGGGCTCTGCAGAGCACTAGCTACAGACGAGGAGAAAAACTGTGGCTAATGCAAGATAACAACATCAAATGAACTGTGAACAAATTCACATCTACAGAGCCAGAGTGGCAATGCTTCTAGTAAAAGAACCAACAAACAAAGGCAATACCTTTGCACGTATGCACACACAGTCTTTTAGAACACATGGGTTTAAACACATGAATTACACTAAAGCAAAGTGTGATGGGTGTGTTTCCGGAGGTCATATTGACAAGAATTAATCCTAAATGGTAAGTATGTGTTATTGACCGTGTTGTTGAATGGTGAGCTTGTATGTTAAAGGGGAGTTCTTTATGCTGTATTTAGATAAGCTTTACTTCAAAGAGCCTGCCATCATCCATCAAGCTCTTTGGGTTATCTGGGGCTCTAACTCTGGTCCAAGAGTCTGCCTGCTGAGAAGTGTGTGTACATGTGTTGTGTGTAAATATGACACTGTTTTTTCATGGCTATATTTACACATGCTTCTTTAAAAGTACTTCCTTGAATATCTGCAAACCCCACTCAGAAATCTGACACACATTTACATGCTGGTGTGTGCATGCAAATGTGCACGCACACACAAATGCATAGAGTGAAACACATGCCTAGTTTCCTTCCAGAACCATACAGGGCCCAGTGTGAGTGCCAGCCTGTTGCTACACTCCCCTCCACTCCTGTCCATCAGTTTCTTCCCAGGGGCCCCTAGTCATACCCCAGGGGCCTGGGGCCTGTGCTTCCACAGTCCCTCTTCACTCAGCGCAAATGCCAGGATCAGGTTTGGGGAAGGCAGCAGTTTTTTGTATACAGTGGACAGCTGGTACATTCCAGATAACAGCTGAATTTAAAGTGAGTACAAAGGCAGCAAGCATGCTTCCTCTTTGTCTTTCCTTGCCTATTGATGAGCTTCTCAATCAGGCCCAAATGGTTTGTTTCTACAAGCATCCACACAATATCAGAACAGCACTGAAAGAATATCAGGGAGTATGTTTGGTTCCCTTTTAAATCTCTTAAGCCTTTTCAATGCATCTGTGTTACCATTGACAGAGTGGAACAACTGGGAAGATGGATGAAGTCTTTGATGAGCACAACACAACAGAAAAAAAAAAATCATTAACATTTTAAGCAGAATGAAGTATTGGATGAGCCTTCACTTTCACCAGAAATAGAATCTACAATGAAAAGTGTGTGTCCAAAAACAGACAAGTATAACCATGCCTGTGTAATTTTTGGGTGGCTGCTAATATCTTAACAAGGAATAGTCACTTCATGATGTTAAATTTGCGGTGTTGAAACCAACTTTCGCCAGTGTCAGGCTGTTTTTCAGCTTTATACAGTGGTGTGATGACCATAGCAGACATTCTCTATCTTTCAGCAGCTCCTAAATTCCTCCAGGACCCCTACAGCTTGGTTCAAATACCCCCCCAACCCACACCTCTGCTGGGGCTTCCTGACACACTAGGTTCCATTGGTCCACGTGACACAAATTTGCAAGGAATCCAAGATGACATTTCCTGACCCTCAGTGAGCTAAATGCACTGCAAATTATTGTGTAACATAAGTGTGCATATACATATTTACTGTACATGTTATATATTTTACATAGTGTAACACAGAGCATTTATGAAGGTCAGTGAATGACGAGTTCCAGGAGAGTAGTAACTACACCACCAGTGTACACACCAAAATAGCTTCTTTTCCACAGCCCTTCTGTTAGGGGAATATTTCGCCTTTATTCCGGAACTACGTCTGTGTAAACGAAATGGTGGGATCATTTGGTCCCACCTTTATCGCAGCTCTGTAATGCCTCTGGAGGTTAGTGACAGAGCTGTGATAAAGGTGGAATAATGATTCTGGAATTCTATGTAAAAGGAACAACTCTCATTCCACAACCAATGTGTGAGGTTCTGATCATGTACTGTGTGTGTGACCCCCACGCTGGAGGAATTTAAAAATGAGTGTGGGCCGCGTACACTAAACAAACATATGAACACAACCACAAAGTTGAACTGGGGAGATGCAGAGATCCGAGAGCTGTTGTCACTTTGGGCGGAGGACTTTATCGATGCTAACATTTGTGGAACAGTGAAAGACGGGTCGACTCTGAAGAGGTTAGCAACATTGCTATGCTTGGGGTATTTCCGACACGCAAATTATACGTCACACTATACGTTGCATCACCGCCCCTTTGATTCCAGAAAGCAGGTCTGCTGTGTAAAAGTCCAGCCTGTCTCACCTCTGTTACTCCTTTGGCTTGGCTGTGGAAATCAGTCAGTGGTGGAAAAGAGGGGGGGATCACATTACACCTTTTTTCCGGGATCTCTGTGTAAAAGTGGTTAATATCTTACTGATAAATATTAAAAACTACATACAGATACGAAACACAATAGTAATGTAGTATATTATTACCAATTATGCAATACATTATATTGTTGTAAAAAAGGACATTTAGTATTTCCACACACGCATGTACACTCACCATGCGCAACACACACACACACACGAGGCATTTGACATCAAGAATTCACTCTCTGAAAAACTGAATTCCTCCTTTAGTCCCTTTTGAACCAGGTCAAAACCACACCCACAAACCCCTGCAGAAAGGATGGGAAAACTAATGACTACAATAGACTGTTTGCATTTTTCTTGAACTCTGAAAAACACAAAGAACAAGGCCTGTGACAAGCTCCATTATTTGGTTGCTCTGCCAGTAAGGAGACAGCTCCTGCTGGAGAGATGAAAGTGGGGGGTGTGGGATAGGGAGGACAGGAGAATGGAGAGTGTGAGGGTGTAGGTGGGGGGTTATGTGTGTGGGGTGTCAAGAGGGCCACGGAGATGGCAGGTGATGAGGACGGTCCCGCCCTCGCTGCCATAACCCATGTCGCATGGAGCTACGGGCCCATCAGCACAAAGACAAATTATCGCACAGGGAATTTCACGGACAGGAAGAATCTGTCACCTAGTGGAACCCTCCCTCCTAGGGACTTCACACAGCCATTATGAGCTTCTTTAAGGAGGGAAAATTCACTGGGAGGCCAGCGTCCAACACCCCCAGTGCCAAGATGGATGGGAAGGAGGAGGTGTGGGTCATAAGTTAGAGGGGAGTTGTTTTGCTTTTAGGATTTTATACTGTTTGAAGCTAACCCTAGACACACATTACTCCTCTTTTTTCAGTAGCACTTACTATAAATTTCAAGATGTTGCTGAGCAGTTTCAGTTGAAATATTATTCATATAATTAATGTAAAGTTATTTATATAGTTAAAACTTGTAACTATTTTAAAGCTTGTTTATTGAACTGGAATCTTCATACTGACTTCACTTGTACTACTTATAATGTAATATTAAAGTTGTTTCCACTTATTTAAGGTATTGGCGTAGTAGTACATGCTGTTTATAAAATGAGCAGTGTAGTAGCTAAAGTGACCTCCCTGTTAAGTGTTAAGAGTGTTAGGCTTCTCACTGCTCCTGTCACTGGCACTCAGCCCTCCACACCTTGAACCATTCACAGAACATGCCTGAAAAATCTTGTCCTAATAAATACCATTCTCAGTTAAATATTATGTGTACTTAGAGAGTTGGATTCATAAATTAAAGCTTTATGTTTATTTAGCAACTCCCTGTAAGAGTTAACAATGTCTTGAATGAGCATTTCATGGATAAACTTACAATTAAGCCTCTAGATACACAGGCAGCAGTTGCAGGAAAATGCAGGCAAACACATGATGTCAGGTATTGTAAAGAAATGTCACTCCGAAAGGGAGGCTACTAGTGTTGATAAATGTTTTATTTGCATGGGATATTAGAGGGCTTACTATGTAGCTTGTATTTTCACCCCAAATGGATATTTGAGACAGCACTGAGTACACATTAGAACAAGAGATCTATGAACTCCAGCAAGAATATCCACCCCTATATCCTACACATACGTCATCACTAATGTTGGCAACAAAATGAGGCAAAGCTCCAGTGAAGAAGTTGAAAACCCTTGAAAAGCATGTTTACCAGTATTTCACCCAATTAAATGAGGAAATTAATTAAAGATGTATTTTTGCCTAATCTGGCAAACTGAACATCTTATATATAGCCATTAAACTGACTTGGGGTTTGAAGCTCCATCATTTCACAATGATTTGTCTAAAATTGTAAAAAGTCTAATTAAACAACACAACAGCTTGTACTTTAAGTTAATCTATTCATTACGAGATGCTGGCAAACATAGTGTACATTTGTTGCATCAAGGGAACGAGATATCCCCCCTTCCTTCCACATCATTCATGAGACCACAACATGTGTAATCATGCTCAATATTTTATAACAGGTTGTATTACAACAACTTATTCTCATTCAGAGTGTACGCATGTATCCAAACAACTCACCCAATAATAGGAACAAAAGGGCTTTAAGTTGTTCGTGGAAAGAAGCCACATCTATTGTGTTCAAAGATATCATTTCAATTGAACCATTATGACATCGCCTTTTAAATTTGTCTTGGCCAACACAAAAGACCAGTGGCCCTTTAACAAATGTGAAGGGGATTATTCTTTTCCTTCAACTTCGAACCCCACAGCCTTTCTGCTGTCTTTCACACAGGGGCATGAACTTGGATGGGTCCTGCTTTCCCCCCTGCTGAACACCACATTTTAAACACACAGTTACAATTGACTGGATTAACCCACTCCTGCCCCCCCGTGAGGAGAAATCCTATGGACTCGACAACCCCTACCATGCTAGTAACCAGCAGAGGTGCATGCTAACTGGATCATGTTCTGTGAGAAAAAAGACAAGTGTCCCTAACTTTTCTCATGTCACTTTCTCTCACAGCCCCCAGTGTGGATGGGTATAGGCCTCACTTAAAAGAGACTCCTTTGAACTGGATTCATGGCCCATTTGCATAAGCAGATTTGGGTGAGGAGAATGGAGGGGTATTGCGGCTGGTCATTAATATGCCAGCTAATTCAGCACATTGTAAGCCCATTGATGCTTCACTAAAGGGCAGTTATCCCATTGCCATTGTTTAGGCCTGAACCAGTCTCAACAGTTGTTACAAATTACATACTTAATTGATTTAAAATCTGTCATAAACCACGGAGAGATATGGCCGTGGTTGATAGAGTAAAGTTGAGTGCGCTTTTTTTTTACACTAATGTTAATGTCTCAAATGAAGAGGCTTCGAAACATCTGGCTCTGCGTTTATGAGATAAACATCATAAGCAGATGTTTCGTCACTCAACCATACTCATTTCACAGAACTACTGCTGCTATTTCAAAAAAACAATGATAATAATAATATATTTCAAACATATTTGCAAACTTGTTTTCAGCACATTTGTAAAATGATGCCTATCAATTTTGTCTGTAGCAGTGGGTCTGAATTCTAGCCAAGATATTTCCCAAGGATAACACAATGCAAATGATTACTGTGGGAGTGTTTGTGCCGTCATGACTCAGCCATGGTAATGCACACCCCACATTTTCACACTCAGCACCAATTAGTGGCTGCAACAAAGCCTGACCAAAAATAAACATTGCAGTATTGCATACTTGTTACTACAATAAGACATAATCCCTGGGATATGCTGAACAATATTAGCTTTTCAATTACTCCTCAGAGCCATTGAGTGGCAGTCTATTGAAAAAGAGAGCAACGCTCCCAACCCCCCAATGCACACACAGGCTTCTTCAACATCGTACTTGAGATGTGAAGCTTTAAACACACCATAGCCACAGCAGTGGCTCATCACTCTTCCTCATCCAATTTTTCTCTCGCTGTTTATTTTACCCTTCTCCTCATTGCTTCATCCCCCTCTGTCTAGTCTGGAGCTTTATGCAAAGGATACAGAAAAGTGTTCGTGTGATGTGGGAGTCTGGCTAGAGAGAGAAAAACATATGATGCAATAATGTTCTGCAGCACATGGTGAGGCAATTATGACCACGCTGATACTGTTTACATGAATATTTATATTACTGAGTGATTATGGTGACAAGGGTGATAAAAATGAAAACCATGATGATAAAAGTGGTGATGGTGGGGGTAGAAGGAGAAAAGGAAGTAGTTTGGTGTCTCGTCCTGAAATGCCCCCCCCTTTTGTGAGGCCCTAACCCGCTCTTCAGTTGCTATTGTCAGGGACTTCTTCGAAGGGTTTGTATGCTGCGGGGCCTCTGTGTATTCTTCCCCACTCTCTTCAATCTCCTGCCCCTGATAGGGCCACATCAAAGCTGGAGTAGCTGTGCTTTGTGGGGCCTTGGTCCCTTGACTCTCAACATGTGGTTTTGTGGCTCTGAACATCGGCACCTTTTAACCCATTCTGTCGAGATTAGGCATTGCCTTCAATTGGGCATTAGTGAAACTATAGTAACCAATAAGAAGCTTGTTGCTGAATGGAAACTATGTATCTTGTCGCAGCGGAGCTGTCGGAACATCACGATCCCAGACAAGTTCCTCTGCAGGATTTTGGCCGCTTGGATGTGGGCCCCTTTCTTTCACGCTGACACCAAGTAAACTCCCTCTACGCACAGTCACAGAGACACACACATTTTTGCAACCCAGGCACTGTAATGGTAATTTATATTCAACACAACGTGGGGGGAAACATTGTTTTCCACAGGGCACAAGCATTTAATTATCAGCTAGTTTCATTTTTTTCCCCTACAATAGTGAGTGAGAAAATTGGACCAAAACGAATAACCAACAACAATTTAAGAAAGGGGAGGGGAAAATTGCTGCACACAATGACTAAGGGAGTCGGGTTTGGAAGCCTGGGAAATAAACAGGAACTAATGGAGTGGGTCTCTGTTGCAGTCTTGGCTTGCATAGTGCTGGTCCTGCGGAGAGAGGAAGGGCAGGCGGAGGGCCAGGAGGTGTTGTGTGCCCCCAGCTTCATTAAGAGGTGCAAACACAGCTCCACAGTACTCAGGCCTAGGGCTCCATCAGTCAGATCCTGGCCTTAGCCTGAGCTTAACATGAGCTAAAGACTCAAGACATCACACACTCATTAAAGCCAGGCTCCTGGAGCAACTGTCACTGGCTAGCAGCTCTCCAACAACTGCTCTCTCCAGATCCCTGTTGAGGGGAATCTTCACACATCCCCAGGTCAGTTCAGTCTGCTCCAACACCAGTCATGAGCTTGGATTAGTCAGGTTACTATAGTCAAAATATTCTGCCCACTCAATACAGCCAATGTCATCTTCATCGGATCATCCATCACACTGTACTTATGTTGTTATTTTTAAAATATCAGTGATAGGGAGCATGATCCTCCAAATTTTTAGCAGCTCATTCTGATGGCTCTATCTCTTAGTGTGTATGTGATGTGAAGTGTAACTGCAGGCAAACTAGATAGTGACTCTGCAAAGCCATGCTAATGCCATCAAATATACACATCATAGCGTTGACACTTGGCTGGTGCTTTTTGTCTATCCGTTTTGTTATAAAGCCCCACTTACAGTGTTCATGTGATGCTTCTCAGATGATGCAAGTCTCACACTGGCTCAGGCAGAGCAGAGAGAAAAGAGCATGAGGGTGGATTGATTTTTGGCTCAGTGTGGACAGTGAGCGAGGGACAGTAGGCCTCCAGACAGAAGCTTGGCTGGACTCTGTGAAGACTGGAGCCTTCTGTGAGGTTGCTTGCCCCACCACATGGAATGCTCCAACAGTGACCCTGCGCAAACTGGCAACTGCCAACCGTCTGCTTCCGTCTGCTTGGCATATTTGGCCATTTAGTGGGCGCTTGTGAAGATCAAATGGGTTAAGATCACCCCTCTTAGTGAGCGGGGAAAAAAGAACATCAAAAAGGTGTAAATTTCACTTCCCCACTTTTGATTAAGTCAAGCATGAAAAGAAATGTAATACTCTCAAGTGGCAAGGGTTTACACTATTGATGCTGTTACTTCTGCTTCAGGAGGCCCAATCAGCCGACAGGGAGCTGAGTAAACTCGCCCTGAGTTTTAGGGGAGGCCAGATGGAGGGCTTTTGCTGTGCCTGAAAAGACAGCTTAAGAGCTCGCCTCCTCAATCCCACTCAATACTGACTGTGTGAAATCCTGGCCCTGGCTAACCCCCCAACCCACCCGCCTTATCCAAAGCTGGTGGCTACCACCATATGGGCTTGTTTAAAAACTCCCACAGGCTGGTACAAAGCACAACAACACAGTTTTCATATCAAGTACTCTCTCAAAGAGGCTCCCCCCCTCTGACTCCTTCCCTTCCGATTCCAAAGCCTGTCACGGGTTCTGCTCTGATTAATAGTTGGTGTTGGCCGTCTGTTTTGGCAGATCATTTTGTGCGATGATTAATATGAATTTGCCAGCTCAGACCAGATTTCATATGTTACAAAAGGAGCTGCTGATTGACTGGTTGCCTTTTCACCTGCGAAAACACACTACCAAACACTAGCGTGATGTTTGTAGACTGATCCTCCAGAGTAACATTGCACCTCTTTCCTATGCTTTGTTGCAACAACCCCTCACAAAGCAAAAGTGAAGTAGAGCAGTGCCCCTCGTAGTATGTGGTGGACAGTGGAATGGAATGGCTTTTGTGAAGACTTAATAGAATCTTTAACCGTTCCAACAATCCACTCCCATGGAGTTGCATTAAGTAGATATTGTAAGGGGACAATGACCTAAATAGCTCAACATCAACCTCATTAGGCATGCAGGCAGGGCCTGGGCCATTTCATGGTGGAAGCTATTGTCAAAGCTCACCCCAGGTAAGCATTAAATTGCAAATGATACCCTGAAAGGCAAGAGGAGAGGGCAGAGAGGGAGAGAGACTGAATATAGCAAACACAGAGAAAATGGTTCTCAGGACAACAGAGAATGAAAAGACGGTTGGAGGGAGAGCTGCTCTGACCGTAAAAAATCCAATACATCACAGCTTTTGGGGAGTAAATTCCACTCGTCTCCTAAGTGTCTTATTTGTAAGCAATGCTGAGCAAAGGCCTGTGCAGAGAGACAGAGAAAAAAACAGAGACTGAGAAAGAGAGAGACCTAATGACAGACTGATAGCAATTACTTGTGCCCGTCAACAGCTTCTCTCACTCCCAGCATTCCAGGGGAAAATTAGACGAGTGGGAAAAATAAGGCAGGAGAAAAGGATAAAAGGGTTGAAAACAGTTTAGATTGAGTCTGAAGAAGTAGTCTCAGTAGTATCTGCACTGTCACAAACTTTCCAGCAAAGTCTATTTCTCAGCAAATCAATAGCCACATCCTCTGCGCCAAACAATCTTCACTTAATGACCCCCTGGATCAACATGTTAATAAAGAGGTCTCTGAAGAATAGTTTGCAACTGCAAAGTGCTCCTGTGAGTGACATTAAAAGATGCTCAGAAACGGGAGGTGTGCTCCCTGGCAGGCCTGCTTCTGTCGCTTTACCTGGTGAGAAATTGTGCCTTTGCATATTCCTTGTCACTTCTGGCATAAGTGAAAGGACCCCCGAGGACAGTGTTAGTCACTGGTTGCCTTGTGGAGTGGAGTAAATTAAAGCAGGGATTAGGGCAGGCGAAATTGTGGATGACAAGCAAGGCAGTGGCAGCCACATCAAGTGCTCTTTAGGCCCATATGTCTTCATGAAACGCCACATTAGGGGCAACCAATGAGCCCACTGCGTAGCGGTTAAGTGTATTCAAACTGAAATAGACAAATGTTCTTTCCGTTTCACTTTCTCAGCATGTGGTATTTCTAAATTCCTATGGCACATATGTGTACATGTATATAGTTGATTTTAGAATTACTATTTATTCTTAACAATCAATCAATCAATCAATTTGAAGAATAAATAATTCAAACCAAGTTTTTGCAGTTTTTCTACTGATTTTATTTTACTGATGGTGTGTGAAATTGTGTACTAAAACAAATTAAACACAGTGAGAAAGTTAAGAAGATACTTTCATACAAGATAATCTGTACTTCCCACTCCTTTGCTTTTATTTACTGTGGAATGGAGCTAATTTTACAGCTAAAAAAAGGTGTGAGTGTCGGTGCACGTTCAGATGTAGATCAACAATATAATGATTCACAGTAATAGTTTCTGTTGCTCCAGCACACCTCCATAACTGTGTTGGACACATTAATTAGCAAGCTCCTCATGTTGTGGCTCAGCAATTGTTAACATTTGAAAGAGGCTCTCCAGTCACTACACTCCTGCAGATAAATATCCTCTGGCTAGTGGATGAAAATATCAAAAACAACTGTGATGGCATATGAAAGAGAATATGATGATACCAGCTAGGCAGGAGGCAATAGCAAGCATGCTGGGAAATCGAAAGGTGTACGAGTGTGTGTATGTATGTGTGTACATTCACCTAATGTTAAAAGTGTCTAAAAAATGTGTGCACACATGTTCGTTAAGTTGAAAGCCCACTGTACCACAATGTTCATTTAAACACTCAGACCTGGCCATTTAACAAGTGATGATGCTTGTTTTTACCACAAGAGATACTGCACTGTGTCTTTTTTTTGACTTACCAGTATTTTTTTATGTTAAAAATATAAAAAAAAGAGGTATGGAAATGCATATGGTTACTTTTAATAATTTAAAACTCATAAATGACCTTGTTTACAATTCCCCTTAATGATTCTTATTGGACTACATAAAGTCTCCCTCTCATCTTGTATGCAGGCACAGTGTTAAATCTATGAGTGAGCTCAGTAGGAAGCAGCCAGTGGGTGCTCTAATGAAAGTCACTCTGCTGTCCTACAGAGAGGTCAAGCTTTTACACCTGGCCATAACCACATGGGGCCACACTGCATGCATGGCCTTGGAAATGACTGTCAGATAAGGAGCTGCATAATTTAGATGCAGGGATCACACCAGCAGCAAAGCAAGATGAAGAGGACAACAGCAAATAGTTGGATTAGAGATAAACTTGAACCTATTTTAGAAATATTGCTGATAAATTTGTGCAACAATTCCTCCTGGTAGCACTACTCTTATTGTGAATTATAACAAGCTATTGCAAGTCACTTTGCAATCGAATCACTCAGCATGTACATTTATTTTAAACATATGCCATATATTGTATAGTAAAAATTATCAAACTAAATTTCTTACATTTCCTATATCCAGCTTTATTTTTTGATTTATTTTACATATTTTTCTGTCATTCTGAGTGCTGGTTACTAGTGATATATTGGTGTATGTGTGTATTGCCACTATCACACCAGAGGATGGCAGAGTGGTTGATGAGACTTGGCTCCATGGAGCTTGGCTCCAAACTGTGGCTGCTTTAGATGCAGGGGAGGGCTTAAACAGTGAGCTTTGGGCCCCATTAAGCACTACAAAGCCTGCTTATTTTCTCAATTCCACACCTCCCTTTAAATCATCCTGCATTCTATGAATTGTAAGAAAGAAAAGCAGAGACAGATAAATCCAACTCTGAATGGCATCTGGCATCACATTTCAAAGGTATCTCAAAACATACTCAGAAGATGTAAGTGACAGTTTGACACTAATTCTAAGAACCTGAGAAATTTGGGTGAAATTTATATATAAATATGCAAAAGAAAATAAACATCAACTCATTCAGATGATCTGATCAGGCAACCATGAAGGAGCAATGGGCAGGTATAATGACAATCACAGGCTAATTTTGTAGGGGATCTATCAAAGTAACCGAAATGGACAAAAAAAAAATGTGTCACACAAAGTCACACAAGACCATTCGTTCTATGAATCCTTCCAACAGCCTGTAAACTGTTAACTCGTGTTTCCAGTAGCATGCATCCATCCTGGCTGCTGTGTCCAGGTCTCTGGCCCCCACAAGCAGTCTGTGCAGATAGACTCCACGCATGGCCTGATCCTCTTGGCAGCCAACGATGCAGCACGCTAATGAAGAGGTAATGAGCCAGCGGATCCCTGCGATCTGCACGGGGGCCACAGTGCAAAAGTTTACGTTCCCAGGACATGGAGAGAGAGCATGCCGAACAAGCTGCAGGATGAAAGCTCGGCCTGAGTCGGCCGCATAGATCTACAGCCACAGAGGGGATTACAGACACCTACTTCCAGCTTAGGCTGGAGTTTTTGAAGTTTGGGCATGGGAGGGGAGGGATCCCTTTGGCAGAGTCCTGTTTGATTCTGGTGGGAGTCCGTCTCTAATCCCCCCTTCCCGTTCTCACCTTCTGCCTGATCCACTGCAGCCTCTCATCCCCGTGGTCCAGGATCATTATCCACCTTGGCCAGGGGGGCTCCCCCTCATTAATTTCCCTAAGCAGATTACAGAGTGTGCGTTTGTTGTTGTTGTTTGAGCCATCTGATTTGCCTAAGCCCTTTGTTTTTTCATCTGGTTTACACTTTAATGCCCCCCGAATGAGTTTCAATGACGGGGGGGATCAACCTGACCCACAGGCAATGCAGCAGAGAACTTAAGAGAAGCAAGACTAGCCCAAGGGGGTGGATAAAGAGAGGAAGCACATCTCACTTCTCCTCACTACAGATTTAGATGTTCAGAAGGAGGAGACAAGTGTTGATTTAACCTCAACTCATCTCCTCTGAGTGGAGCTCAGGACTGGATGGCAGACTGGATCGCATGCGTTCCGACCAATAATCACAACAGGCTCACTGTTAGCTTCTGCAGGCTACAACTGACAAAGCTATCGGGCCAAATCAGACCTGCGTGTCTCCCTACAGCCAAATACGCCTCTGAAAAATGAACCCTCAGAGCGATGTGGTCAGTTGGCAGACCACTCGAGCTCTTCTCTGAATTTGGGGCTGTTGGTACAATCCAAATCTGGAGAGAAATTAGTTTGCAATGACCGCTCGGTTGCTTCGGTCACTCCATCTTCTCCGTGTGACATCTCATTAGTAAGATGAACGCAGCCTGACCTGGGTCCAACAGCACTTGGCAGTCCTGTATGCTCTCCCATCTGACACACCTCTCACACATCATTATCAGCTATTAGCCACTGTGAGCTCAACA
This sequence comes from Apogon hyalosoma, assembly GCA_037367295.1. NCBI lineage: Eukaryota > Metazoa > Chordata > Actinopteri > Kurtiformes > Apogonidae > Apogon > Apogon hyalosoma. Next base: position 44,787,108 of record JAPQRP010000019.1, read on the forward strand.
TTACATAATTAATCCAGCTTTTCATAAGCAAAGTAGGCGGAAGGGTACATTCATTGGCATCGGACTGACTATTTCACACACAAGTTAGAATTCTGCATGCAAAGTCTGGGACATCTTTGTGAATAAATGTTAACTACATTCATCAAAGAGACTAAGTCTAACTTAAAAAAGGCTTTATTATTGAAAAAAGCTACATTTTCAGGTGTAACATTGCAACAAGAGTCAGAATCATGGATGACTTTTTGTTTGATCAGACGCAGCAAATTGAATTCCAGAAACACGGGTCATAGGTACAAACAAACAAGGGTAAAAGGGCAGGTAAAACACACAACAGACTACCACCAATTGCACAGGCATCCCAGTCAAGCCCCTTCCCCTCCTTCTAACTGGTTCCTATCTGCAGCAAACAATTCAATATAATTAATCTGACAAAGCTAAATGTAATTGATTGATAAGGGGCAGAAGGGCCAGCACTAACCTTTCTGGGTTGCATTTGTCTCAGAGCACAGACGGACAGTGCAGATGTCATCTGGCCCATCAACGGACCAGACTTTATCAGGGGCTGGGATCGAAACGTAGTCCTTTTGGAGTATGGCCAACATCACCCAGAGAGGGACAGCGGTGAAAAGGTAGAGCTAATGGGACGTCTTGTACACCTCATCTCCATCTAGATCTAACAGGCTGAGCCCAGGCGCTCTTTAAGGTCACAACTGACTCTACATTTGTCCTCTTTTCAGAGAGGGTATTCTTTAACACACTGGGAAGCCAGAAAATCCTGGAGGTTTGGATTGTTTCAAAATGAGGAAAACTGAGATTTTTTATTTGTTTTTATTGATCTTTTCTTTTTCAATACTTTTTACATTAGCTTCAAGAGCACAAAAAGAAGCAGACAATGGCAGCAATTTGAGTTCTTTGGTGAAAATGAAAGAATACGTTAGATAAACACAGTCTTGTTTAACCTACAACGTCCACAGTTCAGAGCTGATCTACACCTGGAAAATGTTGTGGCCAGTTTTTCCTCACCAGCAATCACAGAATGGCTGTCTATGTATATCTTTTCATTGCACAGTCCAAACGGTGAGCTGAATCACATAGAAGCTGTCTTTGAAATAGAAACACAACCTAGGTATTTGGTCTTTGTTTAGGCTAGAACACGAAAGACACAACAACATGGGAATGAACTGTTATTTATGCACACACAAGCAAAGTATTTGTATATCGCTGCCACTGACCGTAATTGACCGCCACTGACCACATCCTCACTCTATGTAGTCTCATTTACCAAACCTGGTTTGTCTATTTCATAAGTAATAAGCACCGTTGTCTAGAAAGTAGACAAAACATTTTGTAGCTTTTATATACCTAGAAGAGGTTTGTTAAACATTTTCAGTAATACCAAGGTTGGCGTTCATTTGCAATTTAATTACATAAATTGAGGTTCTCAGTTTGTATCTGTTTTTCAGTCCAGTCTTAGATCAAAGGAGATGATGTTGCTTTAAAAACCAAATAGAGTCTTCCATAACTAAGGCTTGAACATGACTACAATACTGATTGTTTGTTGTCTGGCTCTTACAGCTACTTGCTTAAAGTTGTTAATGTCTTTGGTACCCAAAATAAATGATGATAGATTAAATACATTTGCCCAGAGATGAGAATCAAAAGACGCGTTTGAGTTTTCTATTGTACATTAGTTTTAAAAAGCTAATAATCAGTAATAAGATAATACTAATTAGAGAAAATTTAATTAAAGAATAAGAATAATTGTTATTTAGATGAACAGTTTCATTCCACATGCCATAAGACTGCTGAACTCAACATGATATCCCCCCTCCTCCCTCACCTACACAGGACTGTTCCAACATGCAATATAACTGTGCAATATTCAGTACTGAAAATTGTTGGGGTTTTTTGTATACTCACACATAGTTTTTTAATATGCATATTTATTCTATATTGTATACATTATCCTGTACATTTAGTGCCTGTTTGTATTTATTGCTGCTGCCTGCTGAGCCAACTGCATCAAAATGTTATTTTTGATGTAAAATCTGGAATGACAAAATCTGCCTAAGCCTAAGGATAATTGTTATTTAGATGAACAGTTCACTGTGTCTTTTGGAATCAGCCGTAAAAGCATGTACAAGTAAATGTAAGTGTGACTTTTGCAAGGCCCTGGTGTGAAAATATGACACTTGGACTTTATAGCTTTGACATTAAAGTTGAACTAAATATCGACATAAACAATGTACATTTAATTGATCAAATGAAATATTAACTCTAACTAAACCATATCTCTTTCACTTTCTCTGCTCTGTGGCTGTCCAATCTCTCTCTCTTTTTTTTTCCTGTAACTGGTTCCACATCTGGAAGAGTCCTGGCCCTGATGAACAGCCCGCTGTGCACATTTACTACCCATGACATGCAGGGGATTATCTACCTAACTTTCAGTGGTAGGCTATAAAGTGCCTCCCATTTCAAAGTGGATTAAGTCAACTGCATCCTCTGGGTTGTAATACGGAGCTTTAGGGAATAGACAAAAGTCTGTAATGTTTAAGAAGTTGTTTATATATGGTATTTTGTGTTAGGAGAATTGAATGTGTTAAATGTGTTCATGTTTATATATCCATTTTCTTGAATATAATTATTACAATGTGCTGGCCCTCAGGGACAAGGAGGCGGGAAGCCACGTTCTGCCGGGTGCAGGGCCAAGCCTGTGGATATGTTCTTCTGCTGACAGTGGGGAGGAGAGAAATGAGGGTAGGTGGAAAAGGAGGAGGCACAGGGCGTCCCACAACCACGCCGGGCTTCAGTGGCATAGGGAAGCTCCAGGCAGTGGCATGGGCTCCCCAACGGCCTCACCCCACTGATCCCGCAAATTCGGTAAACTTCATGGAAATTTAATAAGTGCTGCTGCTTTGAGTTCACCCACAGAGCCCAGGCCTGGTGCTGGGAGGCACATGTGTGATGGTTTACCCACAGACACTCGCTGGCCTGTTTCTAAGGCAGACAGAGGAAAGTCCCTCTCTGAGCCTGAGAAGGAGCTGTGACCCCAGGGACCGTGCTGCTTCAGCCAATATAGACTCTGTATGTCCTGAGGGGGAATAATATGTGGGGCTGGCCCGGGCCTGTTTTATTTCCCCTTCCCTCTTTCTTTCTCTTTCCCTCCCTTCAAAGGCCCTGCTCAGCTGCTCCTGCCAGGCTACAGAGCTCTTTGAGTTAAAAGGACAACGATTCTCATTTGAAATCGCTGCCTTTGCTCCCTTGTCTCTCTTTTTTCAGGGGCTGGCTTCTGCTGGCTGCACCACACTGAGTAGTGCTCTGCCATGACAACTAAATAGGCCCCCTAATACCACTTCATAAAGCCAAGGAGTAACCTCCAGGCAAGGAGCTGTAAATTAAAGACATAAATGTTGCCTTCACGGAAAGCGCAAAGAGTGAACCTTCCACTAAAATGACAGGAGTGGCTTAACAGTCCAGGCTAAATGATACCTTAACCAGCCATAATTTATAGGCACATCCTACGGTGAGAAATAAATGGATCTCCTGGTTATGGGTAATGTGAACAGAGGATATGTTTCACTGTGCATGCGCTCTGGCTTGTGTGTGTAGGTTCTTATCAACAAGTGCAGTTAAGAACAATTATATTAACCACAGGGTGAGACAAGAGATGACAGATGAATTTTATTCTTTGTCACCGAGCAAGGAACTGACAATTACCATGAAGGGATAAAACTAAATGAAAACAAATATGCATTCATGAGACCGCAACTCCCTTAATGTACCCACCATGTGACTGATAGTCAAACTGGAATACAGCTGATAGACATGAAGAATGTATTTCATTTTAAGCTGTACCTACTCGGGCTTGTCCATCACAGCCATGCAACAGATTTTGTCAGTCTCATAAACAGTTTAGCTGTCCCCCCCCAACAGTTTACCTTGTCACCGTTCATTTTCTAAGAAAGTGATCCCACAAGAATGACAGATGAGGAGAAAAGACGACATGAAAAGGGATTTCTTCTGGCTTTCCCAAACACACACACACACTGAGAAAAGATGTTGTTCTGTTGTTTATTTAGTCTGACTTCCTCGTCGACAGACAACAATGAACAAGTGCGGGCACCTATTGCAGTGGGATGACAACAGCTGAAGATGAGGGAAGGAGCTCTCTGAGTGATAAGCGCTTTCCTTCACTCTGTTCCTCTGTCCTTCTTTCTGTCTGTCTGTATCACTTTCTCTTTTTCTTTCTCTGCTGCCTATGATGATGTGACAAGGCTGCTAAGCAGATGTATGCACCCGTCATTTACGCACCAGGCTGTCTGTAACAGAACAATTCCTCAATTCATTTTTCACATCATTGTTTTCCCCTTTTTAGCCTGTCACGGGGGTCTTCGTTGTGGGCGTTGTGACGGCGGGGGTGAGATAGGAGGGCAGACAGGCGCAAAGTGGAAGGATGCTGGGCTTCTCCAAGGGGATGTTTGGCTTTGTAATTTCACCCTTGAAATTCGTGATTACAAACGGGACAACTTTTTTAATTTTCTCTTTTGTCTGGATTCAGCTGGCTGACAGTCTGCCCTAGCAGCCAGGCCTTTTAATCAATCACCTAGATAATCAAATGTCACTGGCTATCTGCTCCATGTAATTACTTTTGCAATTAAAAATCAATCTCCAGTCACCCCATCTAATTAGAGGGATGGCAGATCTTCATCTAGATTGATTTTATAATACATATTGACTTCAAATGCCACAACATTGCCATATTTCCTCATTTTTATGCTGTGGAGCATCAAAACAAAATGCCAGGGATTATGTGAAGGTGCAGAGAGAGGTTGCTCTGATTCTGTGTACTAGGAAAAGGTCCCCAGTCTAGGAAAGGTTCACCTTGCTTCCTTGTCTGTAATGACAACACTCATCCTCTTTGCTCCCTCTGGATGAGAACAAAGCGACGAACACAGTTCTGATAATTTACATGACAGACTAGAATAAAACATCTTTTCATTGATATTAACTTATGCCATATAAGATACTATATATATATATATATATATATGTAAAAGGGGATCCTGGGAAAACACTGGCTTCTTGGCTTCTAAAACAATATTCACATCTCAACACGCTTTCTGAGGGATCTAACACAGCTCCAGTGGTGTCTCCAAGGAAGTCTGCTCACAATATACAGTACATCATGACACCCAGGCAATCTGCGATGGCAGGAATAAACAAATACAATTCCACCAGAGACATTCGTTCACGACTCCCTCCCTGCTTTTAGCAGATTTGTTCCCAGAGAAACAGACAGATGTGTCCATCTGAAAGACATCATAATGGCCCGCATGCCCACCGTTGGGGACAGGCGTGTGACAGGCGTGTGTGCACGGTGCCCTACCGTGTCTTTCTGTCTCTCATCTCCTCCTCATTGCCTTCGGGGGAAACTTCCAATACTGACAGGTCCAATAATGAAGCTTTCCAATGTAGGCTTATTTACACACACACACCAGCATGCATGCACACACAGAAAAACGCATATGCTGAAACATACATGTGCACAAATGCATGTACAGACACACACAAGCAGGCACAGCCTCAGGGAAAGTGCCACTCATATACACAAGCCAAATAGTGGAGCCTACAGGGAGACATGCAGCTCAAGGACCAGCTGTGTGCAGAACCTTGAGAACCCCAGAATGCAAATATCAGTGGAAAAGGCTGCCACGAGCTTGTATTACAAATATGTACACAGCTAAGTACTTAACTATATTGAGGTCCCTTTTGGTTGATTGAAGGTTTTCTTCCTATGTGATTACACTGGTTATAATAAATGGCTTCCACTGTATGATGTCCATAAGTGATTAATTTTGTCCATCAGACATGTGACGAGGAGTGTCCTTCTTCCCCTTGGCTGATGATAATAGAGAGCTCTTGAGTCTGTAGTTCCTATCCAGACTGGCGCAGTGATTAAAGAACAGATCGAAACTCCTTATTGCCCTGGAGGGCAGGAGTAAGAGAAGGATGGATGAAAAAAGAAAGAAGAGAGATTGAAGAGTATAAGAGGTTATTTAACCCAACATAACACAGATTTGGCAGCACTGTACCTTTCTATTACACAGTAAAGAGTAAACAAAGGGCATGTATCCTGCAAACTGCCCTGGTCCCATGTGGTTCAGGGGGTGTGATTGGCCCGTGTTAGCCCAGTGCAGCCTGGGCCATCTCCCATTGAGACCAGTAATAAGGGCAGCACTTATCATGTGTTGCCTCCAGCCACCATGATCACCACTGCAACAGCAGGCAGAGAAAGAGAAAGGGGAGAGGAGGGCCCACCACAGTTGAGAAGTAATTAATCACGATGGAGTGGGAACTGTCAAATCCCCAGGTCTTTTGAACTGATAATGCTGCCCACCACAATTTAGCCTGATGGAGATGAGATTTTCTTTTCACCTCTGGCAAGAAAGAAGTAAATAAAGTGGAAAAAACAAAGACAGGGAGGGGATGGGTGAGGCGAGAGACGGAGCAACAAATATATTTTTGAACAACGCCGGCCAGCGGTGTACTTAATGATTGCCTTGCTCCTCTTAAACCTGACGTCCTTATCAAGTCTAAGTGTCCCGATCAATATGTTTCCTCTCCGGCATTCCTGAAATAGCAACATCAACATCAACTCTCTCCAGCAGCACATTCCCCACATCTCTCTCTCTCTCTCTGTTACAGCACCATCTTTTATTATAACTTGATTATCGTGTATCAAGTCAGACATACGAACAAGTCATTACTTGTTCTGATGCAAAAGTTATGGTTATTGCCATGCACTTTTAACCTTGCCGTTGGTATATTAGGACTGATTTGTCAGTTTTCTGTTGAACAGCTGGAGATGTCAAGAATGTCTGTCACACTCCATTCAGAACCAAAGAAATAATCACAGAATAAAGACTGACTCAGGTTTGTTTTGTGTGAATTCTGTGAAATAAATGAATGAAAGACACAAATAAACGATTATCTCTCAGCAGGTACTGCCTCAAGACTCTGCTTGCAGCTCATTTTTGTACATTGCGTCAATTTGTTACGTTTTGTTGATGGAAGGAAAAACACAGACTAAAGAAAAATTTGATTCTGAAAACAAGAATGAACAACATAATAACAAAATGCTGAAAAACATCAGGGCGACTTTGCAATTTTAATAACTTATCCATTTCATAAGCAGTCAGTGTGTGATTATACACTGTACATGGGCTAAAATGCACAAAAGCTGCAGTGTGCATATGGAATTTGAGAACATGAAGAGAATGGTATTGTGTTTGATGTGCATCTCTTGTTTGTTTTGGATTTAACACTGCTATTCCCATGGTCAAAGTGCTCTTTGAGTGCCAGAGTTCATGACCTTTGACAGCATGTTTTGTGGCACTTGATGGAGGCTCAAAGCACCGGCTTTAGGCTTCTAGAACTCAAGACCCAGCCAGACGGTGGAATGTTTTCTTACACCCTTTTAAAAACACAATTCCAAGCAGGTTTATTAGCAGATAGGGTGTCAGGAACAAATAAGCATGATGGCTCTCCAGAATCCAAAGGTGATAAGGGAAGCAAGGCAGCCACAAATAGAGGAAGGCTCTGACATTCACTGAAGAGAAAGATGAAAGAGGGACAGCTGCCCTGGACGGGTTGGGGTCCTTATCAGACTGCCATGGTCCTGTGTCAGACTCAGACTTATAAGTGGGCCATGCTGTGTGGAAAGTTCATGGTCCTCAGCGACTACTATGCCCCCTTTCCTTTTATTAAATCTCACCTTAGCATCCATCAGTGAGTAATAGTATGTGCTATAGATAATGTTTACATGATCAAACAAGAGGCACAGCTCCTCAAATATCAACAACCAATTCAATTTAACAGAACTGGGCAAATACAATAGTTGTGTATTTGAGGTCTCTACCTCAGAGATGGTCTGGATCTATATCTGGATCCAGTCATTTTCACTGAAACAAAGGGCTCTATTGCTCTGAAAAAGAACAATAATAATAATAATAATAATAATAATAATAATAATAAAAATGCAATATGCATATGCTGATATACCCATATGATCAATTTCTTGCTGATGCAGAAGATGATTCAGAACTGAGAACATATTTTCATTTGTAAATATGTAATTTTTGATGGCCTTTCCTGTTATATATTTGTTTCTTTAAGTGTATTCACATCATAGTAGAATTATTCATCTAAAGGGGTCTACAATCTCTGATTGTCTTGTTTTACTCTGCATTTATTATATGATACAGATGAAAGGACCCTGGACTGCATGTTTGTTATTCAGTCTGAGAGATCTTGCTAATGAGACCTGGATGATGTGGGCTTTTTCTTGATAAAGTAAAATGAATATGCATAAAAATAAGTTATCTTAGATGTAATTCCAAACTGAAAAGTCTAAAGAGATAGTAATGTTCTTTTTCCTTCTGCAACAAAATTAGCATGTCATTCTTATTGACATTGAAGATATATTTTATATATTTATATGTGTGTGTGTATGTGTGTGTGCGTGTGTATTTTAGCTTTTGTCCTGACTTCACGTTCTTTGGAGGTAGAACATTTGCCGATGGAGAACAGGTTTCCTTTTTATTGCTGTGACATATAGTCAATACTCAATATAGTTCTTGACATCCTAAGGCACAATAGCAGTCACTTGTGTATAAAGAGTGTCAGCGAGTTATTTTGACCCCCTACTGTAATCATGACCTTTCCAATAACACGACTCCCCCACAGAGTCTCATTCCCTGAAGGCTCTCCAACTCAGGGCTAAACTGCATTACCCCCAGCCAGCATTCACAGCTCAGCAGCTTCTAAACAAGCTACTGTTGACACACACTGAAGCACACATCCACACATGTACAGCTGCGATGGGCAAGGACAATAAATTCCTGAACAGTGTGCACACACATACACACACAGAGACACACAAATATACGTGTACATGAACAGGGCTTGCATATTTAGCTTAAGGGAACATAACATGTAACCAGCGATATCATGCATAAATGAAAGGGAAAATGATATGGCATGCATTTCATTCTTTTGTAAGATTGCGTCCCCAGGTCATTGACTAAATAATTAGGCGATTGAAGTGACAGATTAAAGGCAGATTGGAAGTGACTGTGAAAGCAGGATAATGTTTCCCTAATCAGCTTGGTCGGAGAAATGCAGATTGTGAAATTTTCCAGCTACTTCCTTAGAAAAATGCATTTCACTTCTGATTAGAGATGATTAGTGTGTTGGAGAAGGAGGAGGAGGGGGTCAGGCCCTTATGCTCCTGGGTTCCTGAGGCCAGAAAGAGCGAGGGAGAAAAGAAGGGGTTGGGAGTCATCAGTGGAGTGCCAGCACCCATACACAGAAGGAAAAGCCTCTGAGAATGACTGGAAATGATAAAGCTGGAAAGAGTTAAGAGTACAGAAAAAAAGAAAACGGAGAAAAAAAAACATAGTCTTCCCAATTTATAGAAGATGATTTAGGAGTAGATAAGCTTAAAAGAAGAGAAGATCACGCAAGAGGAAGTGCAGTATTGCTCTGAGTCCTGTCCCATAAGGCAAAGAACAGGAAAGAGATCTACATATCACAATGTTTCAACTGGTGCATCATTTATTTAGCAGTCATGATAAATTTGTCAGATTTACGCTGGCTGCAATGTCACCAGGTAAACTCTTCCCATGCTATGCCAAGGTAATAGTTTCTGAGCATCAGTATTACAGGAGGTTAAATGTAGAACAGATGTAAAGTATAAAATACAGCATGATCAAAGCCAAGCCACTCAAGACATATACACCAGCAAATGATGATGAATGACTCTCTGCAGAATTGTTAGTTGCACACAAATGTAGCGAATTGCAAAGGTTGTAGAGGGGGTTGGGGGACAGGGAGAGAGGAGAGCGGACACCAGGGAGCAAAAACAGTGTCCAAACTCATCGGGATGATCCTCTGCAGAAGGCCTCCACGATTAAGTTCCTACAGCAGGAATCACAGTTCGGACAATGTGTAATTGATTTCCCCAAAGGCTCAGAGAGCACTCTTAGTGATCCCTGGGATAGCCACGCCTGTGAAAGTTTGCTTTTCTCCCAGGCTTGCGGCCACAGCTGAATGACATCATCACCTAGCACACATTTTTACTTTTATCTCTGAAAGATATATTATCCATGTGCTGGGCTCTGCTAGTGGAGATCAAAGCCAGTACTCTGTTCAGGCACCATATTAAAGTGAAACATGATTTTGCTACAGAAAAATAATCTGTTTATTTCAAGATAGATTCTGTTACTTACCTGGCTTGCACAGGCATACACAGTTTAACTTGACTAGGGTATGCTTTTCCACCAAGGACTACTATTTTTATCTATATTCCACTGAATGAAATATAGACGGCGAGACCACAGTAGGATGTAAACAATACTTGTGTAATTAAAACATATATTCATTCAATATTTTCAGCATACAGCAGGCATATGAATTCAGTGAATTCTGGTTCATAACATAAAAAAAAAATCATCTCAAAGCGATTAGCATAGTAAGGTCAAGACCTTACAATATTATAGTGAAAACCTCAACAAATCCCTTGTGAGCACATGAAGTCCAATGTATAATCATAAGACAGAGTATATATTTATATGCATGTGCAAAGTGCATGCACACACAACAGACTTTTATCAACACACCCACACACAACAATTGCAGACATTCACATCCTCTTTAATCTTATGACGCTCTGTCCAAGATGATCGCTGGCTGGTGTGAAGCGTCACGCTCAGAGGGAAACCAGACAGAAGGACACATGTTTGTGCACTCCTAAATGAAGTGTGACCATGGTGCACCTCTGAAGCAGTGGCTGGGCTGGGGGCTATTATGGGGCCTGACAACAGGGGGGCGCTGTGATAATTTGATGTGAACTGGCTTGATAAATCACTGTGTTGTTACCTTGGCTTTAGTATCTGTTTATGTCTCTACAAATTGAAACCCCACTGGCACAGGGCTGTGGTAGAGCCATACTCTGGCCCCCAACGATTAGTTCAAGGTGGGGAGAGTTTAGATGGCTGGCCCCTATTGGCCATCTCCCTTGCTGTTTTGTCTCTCCCTGCTGAGGGAGAAAGCCATGGACATGTGTAAGCAATAAAGCCAAAGGTCTGCCTTTCACTGCAGCCTGAGTGAAAGGAATGCAGAACCAAACTATAAAATAATAATGGGCACCAGGGTAGGGAAGAGGCAAGGGAGGGCAGAGGGCGGTGGAGAGGGGGGCATCAGAGACACATCTGTGAGGGAGGTGGGAGGTGGTATTGGTTGTGGACTAGGGGGAGTAGGAGTGCTAAGGTGGGGTGGGGTCTTGATGCGGAGCCCTCTTCTGACCCCTGGACGTGCTGTTAAAGGCAGAGCGTAGCAAGAAGCCCAGGCTGGCACCACATCAAAAGGCTGACAGATGAAGGGCAAAGGCCAGTTTGACCTGGGCGCTAAGCTGCTGCTAAGCCTCTTAAAGCCAGAGGAGAGGTGCAGTAACAGGGAGAGAGAGACTGACAGAGAGGGAGGAGGAAGGAAGGAAGGGAGTAAGTGAGACTAGAAGCATGGAATATCATTCACAACTCCCTCCTCCTCTGTGATATTCAAAGGAAGGATAAAAAAAAGGCAGTCATGTAGACAGTAAATACAGATGCACAGAAGTCAGCAGAGATAACATTAAGTACCTTGTGTAGAATTGTCGCGCAATGGGGCACGCTTCATCTAAAGCTAATAAACCAACATCCCCAAAGCCTGTTTAAAGGTTTTCATAATCACCGAAAATAAACTACAATCAGGACAATAAGACAGACAGATGGAGTCCTGAGGCATTTATCTGCTTTAAACATTTTCCCTTAGAAGCCACCAACTTAACATGAGCTTGTCAACACAGTGACACCATTCTTTCAAATGAAACGCTAATGCGCTGATCTGAGCACACAGCGCCAGTATCTGTTCATGAAATCTGAGGGTTGATCAAAAGGTTTGGTGCATCCAGTTCAGTGTATACCTCAGCAAATAAGTGGAAATCATCACAAGTACTCACATGACAAGGATACAAACACAGTGGAGCTACTTCCAACCAGAGGAGCTATGACAAAGCAAAGCAAATAACACCATGAGGGGAGAAACAGCAGACAGGAATGAAGGGGAGATGAAAAAGCATGAGGAAAAACAACAAGAGATGAAGCAGGACTTTGAAAAAGTCCAACTGATCTCCTGAAAGGAAACGGACATATCCCATAATGCAACAGGAAAGGAAATGCCGACTGTGAGGATAGGGCTCCCCTCTGGACCCTGTTAAGGGAATGCATGAAATTAATAGTGACATCATGTTGCTTGGTCAACAAATGCAGGTTGATTGATGAAGACAAACGGTCAGGGTGATAGCCAGTTGTTGGCTTTCCCTGGGAGATGCCATTTTCAGCCAGCCTCTACTTCCAGCTTGTGAAAGGGATATGGGCTGTCTAGGCAGCCCTGTTCTAATGCCACTCCTGTCACTCAAACTCACTCTGGAGTTGTTTTCAACACTTCTGTGAGGTGGCTGAAATAATTCCAGCCGAAGTGCTAAAAATGAATACTTTCTGTTGAGCTATAGTAGAAATGATCCAGTTACTATTAGTGTTGTAGAACAGCTACTTACAAGAATTATGAGAATGATGTCATTACAAAATAAATGTAATTGTTAATTGTTATTGTTGCTTTGGAAAAATGTAACCGTTATTACTCAAAATGTTGGACATAGTATTTTTATTAAAAAGCTTATATGTACAATAGACTATTCATTCTGTTGAATTATCCTTTGCCATGAAGGAATGCATTCTTTTGGCATGTTTCCAGACAATGTGGTTCAAGGATAGGAAGCCTATACATCAAGACAGGCCCCGTTCATTTGGCAGTATACGCTCAATTTTGGAGAGTTCCTTGGCTCTCTTGTTTTCATTTGTACCATTTTCTATTAGACAAGAATGCAGAACATAATCTGTGTACTTGTCATACAGTCGCGGAAAAAATTATTAGACCACCCTTGTTTTCTTCAGTTTCTTGTTCATTTTAATGCCTGGTCTGACTAAAGGTACATTTGTTTGGACAAATATAATGATACCAACAAAAATTGTTCATAAGTATTTAATTTCAGAGTTGATATCTATCCATTTTCCATGTTTTCTTGATAATAATCAAAATCACTTCAGTTCTTCCATCAATATCTATGGCATT
>JAPQRP010000019.1:44819708-44835015 GCA_037367295.1 Apogon hyalosoma
ATATGCATTTTAAGTGCTATAATTTGGTTCATTTTTGCATGTGTTGTATCCAGTGTGAACTGTGGAATCATCAGAATTCAGAACTATGCAAATGCAAGGTCTTCCTCTGTCACCAAGGGTAATATTTAACGGTAAAATCATACTGGAGACCAGAGACATACAGTACAGCAGCGCAGGATTGTGAGGGATTGACAAATCAAGCAATTAAAGGGGAGGTGATTATGTCATCATTTTCTTGGGCTGGCTCAAAAAAAGGTCCTGCTACATTTCATATTCACCCTGAATGAATGAATAAAGAATGTAAGGGGGGTAAGGATTGAAATATCTCACAGGGACATTCTGCTTACTTTTTTAGACAGGCCTTATCTCACCGCGTTCAGCCCTGTTAATATGATGATGAACAATATTTCATGAAGGGCGGCTGAATGTGTCTATCCTGGAGAGGGCCCTGGCTCACTCTGTCTCCTCCCCATGTCCTCGTCTCGCCTTTGTACCGCTCTTTTCTCTAAGAGTGGGGGTGGGGGGGGGCAGGTGAGAGAAGGGGAAGCAGTACAGATAATCACTACTGCCACGCACACATCCCTTAGAAACACACCAGCCTGAGACTCTCCTCTTCTTCTTTCAACCCCCAAAACATTTTCATATCAATAATCAAGCAATATTTCTACATGCTAATCCATCAAAGCGGGCTGGGGCTAATCTGCAGGCGAGCGGCTGAGTGGTGTGTGTCGCTTCCTCTTTGCAGGTGTGCCCCGCTCCCTGGCAGACATTTGTCCCGCTATGTGGCACACAAAGCCCCTGCCCTGTCAGCACTGATTGATCAGAGGCCGGCTGTAAAAGAGGAAAGCAGCACACCCTATCAATGATGCTTTACATCTGCACCTGAAAAGAGCCTTCGTCTCCTTCCACAACATGCTCAATGCTGCAGATAATGAGAACCGTGCTGTTAACAGCTCCTGCAGCTCTGGTTTTTGTCATGTGTATATAGGCAAAGTGCTTACCTTTTAGATGGAGAGAAGAGACAGAAAAAAACAGGGCCCTTGGAAGGAAGATTATCATAATGTCTACAAATGCTGACAGGGTTGAATTTCAGTGACTCTTTTTCAGATTAGCGGGGCTTTTAAAAAAGGTGCATTTGCAGAACAATGCGATTGCGTGTTTGATTTTAATTTTCTGACAATCTTTCACAGCATGTAAGGGATACATGAAGATGTTTTTTTCTGTACTCTGCATTGTTAGGATTTAGTCGGGCTAACAGTGCTTTTAGAAGCATGTGAAGGCATAGCAGGCGCCTCTAAGAGCTTGGGAGATCCTGCAGGAGGGAGAGTGAGAGATAAAATGCAGAGGCCTCATTAGTAGCACATTTATCATCTCCTGTCTGTGATTTAAAAGAATGACTGGGTCAAATCACTTTAAATACCTCGGGGGAAATCAACATTTGTCATTGCAAAGCAAACCTGCTTCTCCCCTCACTTCTGGCATTAATTTATTCTAGTAAAGCAGCCCCATTCGCCGCTGCGCTGATTTTAATTTCATCCTTGCAAAAACCTTGGCTAACTGTCTATCTCAATTCATTGCTTTAACACACAATTGTCCCTTTCAATTCACTGAAGTAATACTCACCACCAGCAAGGCTAAGCCCTATCCACACTGGGCAGGTGATGCAAATGGTCTTTAGTAAAACACTAAAGCGTGTGAGACATTGCAAATTATTCTTCTGATGTCCACAATTAAAAACGAATGCCATCAGCACTGAACAGAAAAATGTACATGCTAAGAACAAGAAAGAGATAATGTATTATAAATGTGTTATTAATGCGTAACTCGGCAAGGTCGGGGAAGTCAAGATAGGTGTTGAAATATGGATGTCACCCTCAAAGAGCCCGCTAACATTGCTGCAAGTGGACCCTCTGGACACACTACCTGACGGAATATTTATGTGTTTGCCAGCACAGTGGCTTACACTTCTGTTAACAAAATCTAAGGAGAGTGCTGTGCTGCTCGTGCACCCAACAGAACTGTGGTATTTAACAAATAAAGGATTTTTTTTTTTACAGCTGTGACTCAGGTCCAATTTTATGAAAATAAAACCTGTGAAAACTAGTTCTTGTTTGTTATTTTTTTCAATATTAGATTGAAAATTGCTTAGAAAAGGTTTATATATTAAAAAAATTAATAAATTACAGATAATTTCATGCTTAATTTTGCAGTAGCAATATGACTTTTTATATTTCCTTACTGTGTAGGTGGTGCTGCATGGAATGGTCACTAGTTGCAATGTACATCCTTGCTACTTTTACACGTTTTCCTGTCACCTAAATTTCCCCTCATTTTTCTGATGGGAAATTGAAGATGTTGATGCCAGTGATGTTGTGTAGGGCAATGCAGAAACAATTCAAGTCAGGAGGAAGGAAGCAAAAGGGACAGATGCTGAAAAGTGCAGCATGGCGTAAAAGCAGCAGCAGAATAAACGCATATCTATTTCATGCCAGTTCAGACAGAATAGTCTGCCATATGTAAATAGGGGTTCAATAATGAATGCACTTCCCCTGCTTTTATTTGCTTTAAGCCCTCACAGTCACACACACATTGGCACCATGCGAGACACAAATTAGAGAGCGTTTTAAAGGAAATATTCAAAGAGCAGCCTGCCGCCGGAATATCAGTTATTATTTTTGATGTTGCAATTTCTGACACTTTGATGCAATCAGTGAGTAGCCCCGGCATTCAGCCGTCTCCAGGGAGAGAGCTGTCAGGAGTGAGGAGCCGGTGGGTAGATAATTATGGGAGATCAAACCTCGCTAGTTAGTAGGCAGGAACGGGAGGCAAATGCCAAAAACCAGCCAATGTTTCGCAAACGCTTGTTCAAGGATATCCTAATTGCTATAAGTGGTTCCTTCAGGACTGGCACTTCAAACACAGCCTGCTGCATGATGTCATCTCCCTGGCTCCCCTTTACTCTCACAATAGGCAAATTAAGGGAGAGGGCACAGCACAACATACCAGGGTACAGTGTCCTTCCTCTGTCATGACATGCAACCCATATCAGTTACAGACATGCACATATACTGTAAAGAAATACTGTACATGCAGACAGAAAGAGAACCAGATTCATGGCAGTAAACCTATTTTGCTTGGTTGTCTGACTACAGCACAATGCCCTGTAAAACTTTTTGTCTTGATACCAGTGCAACCTACCTAACGTAATTAATATAGATTGCAGGCTAATTTATATGCACAACACAACAAGTACACTCATACTGTTGGTAAATATTAGGGTTGTATGATCTCAAAAGTGATAGATTCTGACAGCCAACTGTGTGCTTCATAATTCAAAGTGAGAACACAGTCCTATCTGTCAGTACTATTTCCAGCCTACCTCTCCGATTCCCTTCTTACCTTTGCAGTTCAAAGGGAAGGAGAGGGGAAGGTGAGTACAATTAGTTGAAATCAGTCAGAACAAATTGTCCGACAGCATTGTAGTACGCGAAGACATCAGAGTCCATTTGCTGTTAGTGGAATGACCCCCTTACTGTGACCCCTCTACCCCAGCAACATGCATAAAACCCAATGTTGTCTAATCAGCCTCTCATAGTTATGGTTGACCAATGTCTCGTCTAATACAGAAACTAACTTGAAAAAGAATCCTAGACCTGTTTCTGTCTGCCTCAGCTACATCAAAGGAAATCCAACTCTCAGCAATCAAAAAGAAGGATTTCATGTTTCAAAAACAATTCGCATTTTCAAAGGGGGACCACAGCTGACATACAATCGCAGTAAACCTATTGAGTCTTCAGCTCTCTCATTCTTTTTCTCTCCCTGTTGTGAATACGAATCTTGAGGGTCATTGATCATCTCATTAAATTCAGCCCCAAAGAAAGCGATCCTTTTCACACAGCTCAGGAATTCAGACACAAAACACCCCCGCCTCTCTTCAGGCACACACAAACACGTTCACATCATCAAACATTACCAAATGACTGCCTTTCGCTGACAAGAAAGACGGCAATAAAATGATAAAATAAAGTCTATTTTGTTCAAAAAGGGTAAAAAGGGGTCATTTTCTGCATAGAGTGCTGAACTTTTAACATAACAAAGCACTGGCTGGTGAGCTAATGGCTCTTCATCTGTGACAAGGAGCTCACTAGCTTTTCACTGCTGTGCTCCTCATAAAGTGGCCTGAAACAACACCTTACTTTTGCTCCTGACCTTCCTACACTCCAATACTGGAAATCCCAATGTCAAGCTCAAGGTCTATTCACAACACACTGACAGGCAAAGAAAGAAAAAGAAAAAGAAGGCTAAAAGAAATAAACATGTTTCAGTGAGAATTAATAGATCTCCAAAGGCGTTATAAAAAAAGACACAATTACACAAACACACAAAAGGACTAGGCACGCAGGACTGCCTCACGAGCCCTCCACTGGCCTAAAGTGGTTTGGCTCAGTCTAATTGTCTCTCTAATTGGTGATGTCTAAGGGGGTCTTCTCTTTATTTTTGGACAGAGCGGCATGCCATCACGCAAGGCAAATTACATGGACAGACAGGCTGGAACACAACAGAACAGACACCACTGACAGCAAGGGAAGAAATGTGAGAAGAGGGGAGGGAGGAGGATGATTATCATTATTATTATTTTATTCACTGTGGGGAAAAGACATGTTTAGAAAATGGAGTTTCAGGTGGCTAAACATCCAAATTGCTCCCCTCCCAACGGCCCCTCGGTTCTCTCCATCATCCCAGCTCTGGCTGAGTATGTTAGGGATGAGGTCATGCTGCACTCATCCAGCCAGTGGTGAGAGGCCTCATTCTCCACTCCTCAACCCCGACGCTTTATCCGGGAGGCCTGCCTTTGATGTGCTCATAATATGAAGGACGCAGGGCTATCAGCTCGCTGTCAACTCGGTAACTACCCTGCATTGCTCCCAGGGGCAGCAGAGCCAACCGAGCCAGCATCGCTGTCCAGGGCCCGGCAGCTCTGCCGCTGATGGACCTGATTAATTCCCCGGAACGCTGGTTTGTCTTCCTGCAGTTCAGTCAATGACTTCATTCAGCAGGGTGAGGTCACCAGAGGCCTGGTAATAAAGGGGCTGCACTTCACAGTAAAGACAGCACGCCTGTGTGCAGCTCTCCAAAAAAGCCCTTTAAGAAAGAAGAGGGTAAGAAAGAGGAAAACATCCAAGTGTCTTTGGCTCCTGATCGGCAGTCCTTGAGCAAGAGGCGAGCAGAATGTATTTCCTCTCACTCCCGGCTTCTTTTCTCTTTCCTGTCTCCCATTGTGGGAGAAATAATAATTGGCAGGCCAATGAATTATTACAACACACAGTAGCTACAGCAAGAACAATGTCCCTTATTGGTGGAAGTGCCATCAAATGTGACTTTCCTTTAAAAGAACACACGTTCAAATGAGTAAATGGATTTCTTAAATAAAAAAATAAAACATGGGTGTTTCATTTTCTCTCTATATCTGACCACCTTCTATTCTCTCTGAAAACTTTACTCATTTTTATAGAGAATAATGTGTCAATGTGATGAATGAGCACTCAATAAAACCAGTGGTAGTGATAGAAGTTGTCCTCCCCTCTCCTTGAGTCATAACTGATGTGGCACCGCGGTTTAGAGCAGTAGTCTCATATAACAATGCTTATTATGAGGCAAAGGCCCTTAAACAAGTCAAATAAAATTGATGTCACTCACTTTTTGAAACTCAATGGTAATCTGGGGAGTTTCACTGTAACAAACGGCATGGGAAAACGACACAACTTACGAGTGCAAGTAACTCACTTTCACGCTTATGGGATTGTAAAAAATGACAATTTCTTGAAATGTGCCATAAATTTTCAGAATTGCTCTTGCCATCCCCCATGATGATGGTTGCTTTCATTTCGTGGGCCATGCAAGTCTCGTCACTTCATATAATCTGGAGCCACAAATCACTAAGGGCCCCCTGAAGTAATATGGGACTTCGGAGGCCTTTTTCAAGGCTCAGGTTATCCCGGCAGATGGGGACAAATAGATGCCGGTCTGTGGTCTGCCTATCCGTGCGTCCTGTCTCTCGGATTTGGAGGGGGCATGAATGAAACGGTGGCCCAGCAGTGATGCACGGCACTGCAAGCTCATAAAGCAGGCCATCAGCTGACCTCTGAGGCACAGGGGAACAGGCAGGGCCTTTACGATCATCACCAGATTTAACAGCCAATAATGACTGGAATAACTGCTTAAACCTTTACGGACCTGCACAGTCGCATGGTCGCCGTGACAGCAGGAGCAAGGCAGAAATAAAAAGTGAGAGGGAGTGATATATTCAGCCGGAGCACTGACAGGGGCCATGTTTCAACGGAAGGTAAAATGACAGATGCAAAAGGAGAGAACCCTGATATGTGTGTCTCTTTAACTGGCTTGTCCATTCCCATCCTGATGAATGCACAAGAGGGAGCACCGGAGAGAGGGGTGGAGGAAGGTGAAGACAGAAGTGATGCATGTGGCTGAAGACATGAGAAGAGAACAAACAAAACTGACAAGAAGAAAGAAAAAGAAGAAACTTTATTTTCTTCCTGTGACTAATGCATTCTAATATGCAGTATGTGGTTTAACAATTTCCTATTGTCAGAATCAGTCTCAGTAAGCATATTTAGTCATTCCTAATAAGACACAGTTGCACACATGCTAGATTTTTTTTTCCTGATTGATGATTTAAGTTAAATAAGACATTCTCTGACCTGCGCAATTTAATAGCTGTCTACAAAACTCGGCAGTAAAATTACACACTGACTCAATCTTACATTTAGTACACTTTTCTTTTTTTTTCAAACTACAGTGTATAAATTTCTTTGTTGGAAATCTTAATTTACAATCTTTGCAAAGCAGACTTCTCTCTCCTTTATTCTGACGTCAAGCCTAAGTTATAGCATGCTAGCATCCTTTGGACTAAGATCATAACACCAATTCATTAACTGTTGGCAGCAAAGTAATTCTGATTTTCAATAAACTCTCTAAACCTAATACAGTGCTCATGAAAGGAGGCCCATTTCACAGGCTGGCACATGTTCAAGCAACATATGCTCACATAATCTCTTAAAAAGCATGATCCAAGTCCAAATTTAATTATGTAATAGCACAAACGAAATCAGAGTGCCGACACAGCAGAGCTCTGATACACAACGTTCTGCCACTCCACTCCCATCCTCCTCATTTGTTTATTGCTCTCACCAATCCCAGCAGCCTCAGGGGCCGGGGTGTCCAGAGTCCATTCAACAGTCTACAGATGGTTCCAAGGCTCCGGGCTCGTTTCAAATGGTTGTTTGTCTTTTTAATAAGGTCTGCTTAAGATATTTGACGATTGTTATATGATCATAATGCTTTTTCATGGTCTCGCAAGCCATTACTTTTAGTGTGTTGTGTTTTTACACACTAAGTTCAAAGTCTTTTAACTTGATTTTTGTTGGTTCATATGGATTTACAGTGGTATGAGTCAGTCGCTGCAGTAGCACTGGTGGTGGAAGTCAAATGCGGTTTAACAGTTCCAGGTTCTAAATGGGTGGGTGGGGGGGATGAGGGATCTTCATGGTTCCCTGAGCCTTGCACTTCCTCTGGCAGCAGCACTCAACTTGCAAAGCACTGAGCTGAGGCTTCTGATCTCTGTAGAATACAGATAAAATTTAACCAGTGAACATTGTCGGGCCTTTGCCGAATGTGATACCGTCCCCAAACATTGCTGAGGAGGAGTAAAAATATATATATGAGCATAAAAACCACAAAGGGGCTCTACTGAAGACTATATCCAAGATACCAGGTCACCTTTTTTCTGTAACAGTATCAATAAATCCTGGGACAAAACTGCATATCTTAAGCACCTTACTGGCGACTTTTACAGTGCACAGTCGACGCTTGGCACGCAGACGATAACATTCCCCCCACACAATGGCCTAATCTTCATGGCACAGGTAGCACTGGGATTGTCTTGGATGTGCACTCTGCCGTTGCCTGGGTTTGTCCCGGCATTAGAGCCGTCGGCATTCCTTTGTGCTTTTTAACCAATGAATTAAAGAGGATTTCAACAGGGGAATACTTATCGGAAAAAAATTACCCCCTTTACTCAGAGATAAACAAATCAGACTAAATAAGTTGGAAAGAGTTTCACAAACTCATTTTGTAATCAGGAGGAGCTGCTTAAGATAACAACGCCTGATTTAGACATTTTCTTACACAAAGACTGAGGAAAAGTGAACCTTTAAGCTATATGGGACAGTGTTCATTTTGAGCAGCTGCCATTGCTCCGTAAGATAGTTTACTTTGCAATTTTGTATTTATAGAAGCCAATCAGATTCTACTGTTGTGAGTAAATAAATGAAATTGTTGCAAAGTATTGTTTGTAGATTATATATTCAGGTCACTTCTCCCAAGAAATCTTTTAATTTTTTAATCCATGCAGATGTTTGTTTTCAGAAAACTTTCTGAAGTGCATCCCCAGATGAACACTGAAAGCATTCTTAAGTAGCTAAGTTGCTCTTATACAAAATACCTCAAAGCGTCTAAGATAATACATGTGGATTGAAATGCAATCTGCCTCTCACTTCTTCCCAAGATAAGTACAGCCATTGACAAGACCTGGCTTCCTCCTCTTATCTCACACACACTTGATACCAGAAACTCTGTGCATGAATAAGTCTTTCAAGATTGTGATGTAAATATATCCGATTAATCACAACAAGGAAAACTGCAACAACTCATGCTCCCACCCCCCCAAACAACATTGTAAGTGTTCCTTTGCTTGCAGTTGCATCAAAAATACTTTTCTTATCCACACTTTCCACTCATGAGTCTGTGATCACAGAGCCCTCAGTCATATAACCATTACATTGACGTGTTTTAATCTATGATAATCTATTGTAATAATTTCATTTTCATTTTTAAAGATTATTATTAACATTAATTTAAAGCAAGACAATATTAAAAAACTAGAGACAAAACTGCATTTGGATAATCTATGCAAAAGCTCTAAGCCCATTTCCATCCCTGATGGATTTAGTGACATACACCCCCCCCCCTCCCCCTACCCGCCAGCACTAAAATATTTAATTTTACTGAGTAGATCCCCAGGACACGAAGGAAAACCATCAGGTCCATGTTCAAGTTTAATTACTGATTACTGATTTAAACCTAGTCTCAACCCTCCAGCCCCATCTCTGCTTCTTGCTGTAACAGTGTGTGAGAGAAGTGTCGGCAATGAAAGAAATGAAGATAACAGTAAAGTGTATGTGTACATGTATGTGTGTCTCTCTGTCTAAGCCTTATTTATAGGACAGCTTCTAACACAAACAAACTGCTTTGTTTACAGTATTTGACAAACACTTACAATTATGTGATTGTGTGATCTGCAGGATTACGGTTCATCAATGTATTTGATTTCCTTGGCTCCCCTCAATATCCCTC
This sequence comes from Apogon hyalosoma, assembly GCA_037367295.1. Lineage (NCBI taxonomy): Eukaryota > Metazoa > Chordata > Actinopteri > Kurtiformes > Apogonidae > Apogon > Apogon hyalosoma. The sequence continues at coordinate 44,829,141 of JAPQRP010000019.1, forward strand.
CAGTCCACAGTGTGGCGCTCTGCTCTTTGTTTGCTGCACTGAGTCCTTGCAGATTGAGATGAGCCCTCCTTTAGCACCTACCATCTGCCCCCCCCACACACACACACACACACACACACGCACACGCACACACACACACCACCACCACTTTTCACACTATTAAACGTCTGTGCATGGGAGAATGTGTATGTGTGTGTTTGTGTGGCTGAGACGAAGCCTGTGTGGTCATGTGTTTGATTAAGCTCCGTCTAGCTACCCTCATTGCTGTGGATGCCTCTGAATCTATTACAATCTTTCCATCACAGAGGCTGCTTCATTTACATTCCTGTGGCCTTGTTTGAAGAATATCTCAGGTGGGGAAATATATTTTCATAGTGTCCCCCTCATGTAGGTTTACCTAGACTCCAATGGGCTTGAAAAGTTGCTGTTGTACACCGGGGGAGGCATTTTCACCTAATGAAACCCAAGATCAATAGAACTCTCCTCTCCTCTCATATATAGTGCATGTACACAAGGGAAATAAAGCATTATTTTTCATCCTCAAATGTATAATGGATATCATTCTTTATTTAATACTAAGTTCAATTCCGTATGTGCCACAAAGGGGAAATATTTTCTCTGATGATGTCCCTATATTACAGGAAGAAGATATAAAAGTGAAAACACTAGGTTGGAAGGTATTGAAAAATTGAGCCTTACATACCTGAGAAATGACAATAGACTGTGTAGAATTCACCATCTCACTCAAGTATTATACCGCAGTACAGTTAATCTTATATAATTAAGAAGCTTACAGACATTAACATATTAATCTGCTTTGGCCACTGCAGTCGACACATTCTAAATCAAGAGCTCAAGTTTTAAAGAAAAAGGGAAAGCGCAGGCACGACTAGACGAGAAAAGAGCAGATAAGTGTAGAGGGGAAGGAAGATGAGGCAGAGGCAGATGAGAGGGGAGCGGTGAGAGCAGTCACTTCAGGTGCAGCCCTTATCGGCGGCAGAGAGAGGACCTTTCTTATGTAATCTGTGATTTCATTCAGCCTCCGTATCAGATGATTGTCTGGGAGAAGAAAAAGCCATTTTGAGGAGAACGGGCTGCGTGAAAAGGATCGTCTCACCGGCAGCTCACCCTTCCATGTCGAACCAGTCGCATGGCACCGAAGGTCAGCAGAATTATTGGAGGCAGGGGTGGCTCCGCCGGAGAAGACAATGATATGGCCTTAACCCTCATTTAGAGGTGCCATTTCCCCACCTGACCCCCCTGCTAAAGTGTTATTTTTCCATGTTATGAAATGTGATAGCTCTCTGGTGAAACAGGAGTCTCCAGTTAGGGAGGTAATACTTTGGCGTGCAGCGACAGCAAGGCAGGCAGAGCCTCCACTCTAAATAGGCTGGCTGAGTGGCCTTTACTGCTCCATGCTACGCAGACAGTTCAATCAAGGTAAAACAACGTTCATTTAACCGCTTGGCTAACAACAGCCAGTAGCACACAGTGGTACACACAGGAGCCGCAAGATTGCACAGTTATGGGAGATGATGATAATGTCTTTGTGAATTTCACCCAAACATGTCATTTTAAACTAAGGCTCTGCAAAGGGTTGTGTTAAGTGTCATAAGCTGTTGTTTTCAGCTCCTTCCCTCTTTCTCCCTCCCCCACCATGATGACGAACTTACGTAAATGAATGGTACTGCGTGTTGGCTAAAATATCTTTATTTGACACCGCATTCAATAATTGATGAGACCATGATCGAGCAGTGATTAAGAGGTATATTTCTGCCTGAGCTGGAAATCATGGTTAAAATACTTGTCCGGCAATTACAAAGTCAACTTTTACATGTGGTGTGGTATTAATAAGTAAGGTGGAAAAATCATAAATGGCTAATGCTTCATTAATTTCATATTATATTTTCATTAATGTAAAATGATGTGAGTAGAGCTCTGAATAATTTAGTTTCAGAGCAAAGCATGTGCAATATCATATGTAAATCAAATGTCAAGGAGATAAAGCCTCTAATCGCTTCATAAAAAAGATTGCCTGAGATTATAGTTCACAAATAAAACGTATTATTCGGTTTTGAAATCCACTGTTTTCTATCTTTCCTGTTGGGGTGAAAAGTATGTAAAGAGAAGACTGTATTTCCTATACAAATACACTGACTGCTGTGTGATGTGATGTGAGAGAGCAGTTATCAGAAGAAGGAAGCTGAGGCAGAGGAGGGAGAAGAGATGTAAGTGTTGGCCCATTCTCAGCAGCTCCACCTAGGGGAGCGGAGAGGAGACAAACGCTATCTAAATTCAGACCTGCAAAATACTCCCACCTCCTCTGTTGTTCCAAACATAAATATGTGATGGTTTGCTGTGATTTTACTACCTATCCAGCAAACCATGCCCGCATATTTGTCACTACACTGGTCTTTAATATGAGTTTTGAGGACACATGGCTACGGGGCTGGGCCTGACACAGGGCCTTAGTTTTGGATAATGGTGCCCAGAGGGCCATGGCACAGGGTAGCGCCGTGGGTCAGAGTAACAGGCAGATTAAGGAGAAGAGGTGTTGAGATTGTCACCTCAGGGCCTCCACCCACACAAGGAGAGGATGCTGAGACCAGGCCTGCCATCATTCAAAGCAGATGGCATTTTTCTTAATGTGTCAGGGCTTATTTTTGGGCTACAGCCTCTGGCAGGCCCTAGATAGACTAGTTATTAGGCATGTACGCTTATAATTTAGCCAAACCACGGAGGGTTTGGACACAAACCCTGAAGCCTCAAACTGAAAGTCCCCCCTCTCCTCCCTCTTTTCTCTGCTTTTCTGTCAGAGCATTGAGCATCAGCAAAGGAAACTGTGAGAATAGCTTTACACAGAAAATCCAAGCACAGGTCAGGACGTTGACAACTCTGCAGTTTGAGCACCCTTTGGCTCCAAGAGGCTCAACTCTTGCCGGGGCCAGATGTGCTAAAAGTAGTCGATCAAAAACATGCACCAGATGTTTGTCTTACATCATATGATTTGTACCATTACTTGAGAAAAGGCATTCCAGATTGGGTGCAAATGCAGCTTCCAAATGAAATGCATGTAACCTGCGACAAACACACACTCACTGACCCAAAATACCCTGTCAAATACACACAGCATCTGTAGAGCAACTAGACCTGCTGCACAAGCACCAGAATCTACATCCACACACTCTTGTCACGTCACAACAGCACTTACACAAACACACACAGGCATCAGGACTGCAAAGAGATAATTAGCAAGCACAGCTGACTCCTTGAATTGTCCTCCGTCCTCCCCCCATCGTTTCCCTGCTAATAGGGGCGTGAGTCCCACTTATTAGATGTGATTATCCACCCAGGGCTGTATGTAGATTAGCTTTATTACATCCCTCAACCAGCTTCTCTGCTATTTAGACAGAAAATGTAATTCAATGATGTAACTTAGATATAAATCTGCATTTACAGGGCAAAGTCCCACTCCAGCACTGGTTATGACAGGTTGGCTGATTAAACTATCAGGCTGACAAGCCCAGCAGCCACACAAGAGGACAGGCAAAAGTACAAAGGCCCTCTTATTATAGAAAATCCCCCAGAATAGCCAACGGTGGGGATATGGTAATGATGTAGTACCTCTCCATCAGGTCTACAACACACATACACCGACACACACAAACTGCAACACTTACAGACACACACACACATTTGGGGACTCAAGTACAGTACATACACACAACAAATACAAACATATACACACAGAAAGACATCTGAAGATAGTTTATACAGTATGCATATTCACGTTGGTGTGTGCGGTCCCACATGCACGCACACACACACGCACGCACACACACACACACACACACACACACACACACTTATCTCTCCAATTCCCTTATCCAGCTGAATATGATGACTGGCTTTTGGAATGACCTCCAGGCAGAGGACAAGGCCTTGTTCTGTGGCTCCCTCCCCTTCCCCTCCTCTCTCTTCCTCCCACAGAATGAATCTAAAAGATTGGTGACCTTGCTGTGGGTCTGTGAGGGAAATGAGCTACATCTTGTCACAGACTGAACAGACCATTTGAAACCTGGTTTGTTGGCTTTGAAAGGGCCAGTGATTGTGAAGCTGATAAGTGAAGGGGGTGTGAAGGGGTGGCTTTTATTCTGAAAATTAAAAGACAGGCCTGATGGAAATATGTCTGCACTGGTGTTAAGCATATCGTTGCAGGACACTTATCAAGTGAGAATCTCTGCAGCAAGGAAGAAAGGGGCAGACAGTAGCTGTGAATCCATACTCTGCTACTAGCAAGCTGTAGGCACAAAACAAAAACAACCAGTGACGCTTCTTAGCAGCCATTATGCCAATAACTGGGAATATGTTAATGATTTTCAGGAAGCAAATTAACTTTAAGGGTTTCTTACCAGTGTGCCATCTCTAGGATAGGATTTAAAATTCATTATCTGCACAGTTATCCAAATCCATGCTTTGGTTCAGACAGACACACAACACACACAAAGTCTGGGAAAAAAGCACAAATGAGCAAACTCACCAGTTTTTCTAACAATACTGTGTGCGTGTGTGTGTGTGTGTGTTAGGAGCTCTCCAAACAAAAGCTGGCATCTCCCATGGCCTGCACAAATGTTTGTCTAATGTAAACCGCCATATAGGAGCATCTAATTAGGGGGTGTCAGACTGCATGTGGCTGAGAAATCTCAGCCAACTGTCAGCCGATTCAGATCGCTCCCAATCAGCAGGGAGACCAAAAGGGAAGAAAAGGCAGGAAAAGATCCAGCAACTGGGAGTCGGGGACCCATGTGGGGGGCAATTAACAACTAAGGTAAAGCCACTCATTGTTGTCAAAGATACTTTGCTCGCCATACATGTTAGACTTCTACCCTTCCTATTACTTTGCCAGCTTACTATGGCACTTTTGTAATTAGGCTGCATATGCAGAGCAGAACTGTATGGCGGTGGCCCTGGAGTTGCCTTAAATGACACTTGAGGAGCATGTTGGGTAGGCTGTGCTGTAACAACACATACACAAATAGACCTACGGTTCATAATGGAATGAACAAGTGGGCAGTTTTGGTTGAAACTCTACAGTGAGTGAAACCTAGAGAAAGGTCATGGTGACCCAGCACGGGTTTAATGTCAAGCTCATTAAAACCTAAGGATAGAGGAGATGCTCCCAACAACAACACACTGCTTTTAAGATTACACCAAAGGAGACTGACTGCTATATCTTAGAAGGTCATGGAAAGACATGTAAAACATGACGACCTAAAAAAGTTTGCCAGAAAGAGGAAAATATGACTTGAAAGGCTGGTGTGAACACAGGGCATGAAAGGCAACACTAAAAAATATATACATATACCCTATATCACAGGACAAGGTGTTTCTAAACCATCTCCTTTGGCATTGATGATTAGTGGGTGAAAGCTGTGAGAGGAATGCAGCATTTTTTCTACCTAAAGCCATGATTTGCTTTGCATAAACAACAACAACAACAATAGCAGGCAAGTTCTTCTGTAGAAGCCACACAATGAGCTCAAGGGTTCCTCATAACATCTCATTATAGTTAATGAGCGCTGTGTGTTTACAATGTGTAGCTCTATAGAGCTAGCAGTGTTTACCCATCCCCTCCTCTCAATGGAGATCACTCAGCACACCCCAAAACAAAGGAGGATTTGTTTAGCCATGGGCTGTGTTTCTTCCCCTCTGGATCATAGGGCTCAATCTAGCAGGCACAGGCTGTTAGCACTATCTTCCAAATTCATCACAACAACAGTGGAATCCCCAAATATATAGTGCATTACAAACCCACATAATTAACTTGGATTAAACAATGTTAAACACTATAGGTGTGTTTATATACTTACCCTTG
>JAPQRP010000019.1:44835115-44866603 GCA_037367295.1 Apogon hyalosoma
TATAAAATGAGGATAAGTATACAAACACACCTATAGTGTCTAAGTTAATTATGTGGGTTTGTAATGCACTATTATTTCTCTCCCTCTCTCTCCATACATACACACGCACATAATACATACATATTGTAAATGTATATGTATGTTTTAAGTGTGTGTGTTGCCTATGAAATTGAAATAAGTTGTTTTCAGACACATTGCTCTTTTTATTTCTATTTATACACATCAATAATTACCTTCAATTGGGTACAATGATTATTTATTGAGTCCCAGTTACACTTTATCTATAAAGAATAAATTGCATTTTCATAGTCATTTCATGAGAAGAGGTAAAAATATTTTATTTCAACTTCATTGGCAATGGTGTCTAAATAACATGCATGTGTATGTCAGTATACACACCAGCCCATTCAACAGGAGAGGATTTAAGCAAACAGGATGGGGTGACTGCTGCAAATGAAGTTTTCAATCTGATTATCTATCTTTGAGTTTGGCAGTCATAACAGCGAATATAACTCATCTGCCTCGCTTCTATACACTTCTGTAATTAAACAAGTAGGAAAATACTAGAAGGGGAGAAAATTAAACACATAAAATGTTTCCGGAACATCACATCTGCATCAGTACAACATACCTCACTGCATCATACGCCTATCCACTAATTAAGAAAATAATTACCCTCACCTAAGATCCTTGAGTAAAAAGCTACAGGAGAGTTCTGCATGGTAGGCTCTTCTCTTAATCAGTGTGTTAGGAAGCATGGCAATTGAGAGGCTGATTGAGCCCTGTGTTGAGTGTGTGTTAATCTCTGATTAACATCTGCGTGTGATCTTGTGGAAGTATGGCACCACTGAACCCTATGTGCACATCGGGCATGAAATATCCAGGCGTGTAATAACATTTTATTTACAAAGGGCCCAGTGGGCACAATGCATGCCAGCACTGCCAAACTGAGCCCACTGCTCTTGAATGCATTATATTACCATGGCAATCCAACTGGGAAAAGGGAACAGCTTTAGTCACACTAGGTTACTATAAGCTGAGAGATGATGGATACCTTTGAGGCAAACCTAATCGTACAACCATCAGCCTCACCAAAAACCACATGATACCTATAAAAGCAGGAGGATGAGGTATGATGAGGTCCACACTAGAGTTTGGCCACTGAAACATGTATGATTCAAGTACATTCATTCATCTGTAGTAAGACCTGCCTTGCCCCAGCTTAATTACTGACCTACATTTACAAATCACATAAGATTAACAAACGAATTTGTAATCTGCATGAACATTTTTTTTCCTGGGCAATATCTTTATTAAGTTTTTCATATAACAAAAACAATAAAAAAAAAAAAAAAAGGACAAATACAAATATAAAGCAAGAGGATGGAGAGACATGAATGGAAGGTTATGCCATGTGTAACAAAAATAAAGAAGTAAAATTTGTGTTCCTTCACATATACAACATGTCATTATGAACAACCAAATACACATAAACATAAACCAGCATAGACAAACACATAAACAAACAAACAGTGCTGTCTTACACAAAAACAACCATAACCAAAACAAAAGGGGATGGGGTCATATCATACATAAACAAAATAATCCTATATGATACATAGAAATAAGAGTGTGGGGGGGTCCCACCAAAGACAGCAGCCAAATTTTACATTCCACCACAACAGCATTATTTGTATCAAGTGCATAGTAACTCAGGTAACCTGCTATGTGTTGATCCGTACTGCATTTTTTCACTTATGGTCCACCAGGCCCTTCAACACAATGGTAGCTAGCCTTGTACCAAAATGAGTCAAGAAAGGGGTCCAGATTATATAGAAAACCTCAGTCATGTATCTAGACCTGTATGTTAAGTAGTCTATGGGTAACATGTGCATGAACAATTTTGAAAAGGTTGATGTAATGCATTACATTTCTCACAAACACACACAAAAAACACAACTCATGGACGGAGGTCACAAATTAGGCAAGCAACAAAACAAACTTGCACAAAAACCATGAAAAGGGGTAAAACCAATATTTGGCCCTTTAAGGGGTTCTAAAAGGAGACTGAAAATACAATTTACCATCACCTACTGAGTCCATCACAGAGATAGATCAAACAAAAAGATGGACCTTCAACAGTATTTAAAATGGGGGTCAGTGGTCACGAAAGGGGTGGTGTCAACTGAGGTGGGAGGGACAATCTCCTTTTAAAGACTTCAACTGACCAATTACAGCCAGGTGAGGAGAAACCTGGCAGGTGCACCTGATAAACACAAACGACCTGTGGACAAGATCCAACCAAGAAAGAAAACCACTGTGGTACCGGAGGCTGGAACTAATGACACTGAAAAGATGGAAATTCACTGAATCCATATATATCAATAATGATACCTGACAGTAAGCCTATCTCTTGTTCAAACCTCAACCATGTATTGTGGATCTTTCTGGAAAAGATAAAACACACAGTCAATGTAAACCTCGTTATAAACATTCCTCCCTATGGAGCAGACATGGATGTCCATGTTAAATTCACTAAGAAACCACCTCTCAAACTAACTGCTGTCAATCCATAACCATAAATCCTATCTCAAAAATTCTTGCAGGTGAGACTTGTGGTGAGTCTTCTGAAAGTATTGATGTAAAAAATGTGGAAAAAAAAAAAAAAAAAGTCACAGCTAAATAAGCAGTGATTGTGGGAATGTGGAGTTAGTCAAACATGTTAGTGAGAGAAATTTAACATGGGAGTGAAAGACAGAAAAATGGTCGGTTTTTGTGTTTAGAGGCCTGTAGACCAAAAACAAAACGTTTTAAGATTAATATGTGAATAGAAAGAAAAGTGTTTTTCCAACACTTTGATGTATAAATTGTTGCTGAAATCCAAGAAAAGAGGTATTTCTAGATTTTCTAACATAAAAACCAAACCTCTCCACTCTAAGTTAGAGTGAGAGGGATTTCAGCCAATCAGCTGTCAGCATTCTGTTCCCTGTGTGTATGTGGTTTGGTGTATCGTGGTGTTGTGCGAAAATTATACGTGATATTGTTACCAGTAATTGTCACCTTTATAATCTTTGGGCTGGGCCACACATTTGTCTTATTACAGAATAATTTTAGGATCAAATGTGTGGGAATGGTAGCCATTTGAAAATGGCCTAATTAATTTTGGATGGACAAATTTGGCTGTTTTTTTTTGCATCTTTAACAAAATCTGTGCATTGGAATGTGAATCCAAGTAAGAGCACATCTTTTAAGACCAGGATGCACATTATTCCACTAATATGTTTGGGTCTATTTCCAATGCTCTGCTCTCTTTTTTTTTTTTTTTTTCAAAGTTTTGTGATGATAATAATAAGTCACTACCTTGTGCTTTACATTACATGCAAGCACACAGTAAATATGAGTTGCACATGTGGATTACAATGAATGCACAATAGCACAATATATGAAAATATATGACTCCATTCATATTCATTGTTGCTATGTACTGACAGCTTATCTGAATAATCTCCACTTTATGCAAGTGTGAAAATATCACCTATAGGTTGACCTACTGCACCCTTGGGGGCTTAGAAGAACCACATCATTTATCTGGGGCTATGAACAACCAACATGAAAATCCCAGAATACGATTCACCTAAAAATGTCATTTTTTGCATTGCTGCCTCAATTTTGATGGGAAATGTGTTAACTGAAAAACACATGGACACACTGAATTTTGCATCAAAAATGTAAATTTGTTGAATTTCAGATACCCACAATTGTCATTATCTGCAAAAGCTTACATGAGTGCAGAAACATGCAAACACAGTATGTGCACACTGGCACAAACACTCACTCTTCTGTCCACACTGTTACAATTTATAAAAACACAGAGCTCATATCTAAGTGCATTCTGTTTTGAAAATGAGATAAAACAGCAAAGATCATAAAAACTGAGCTATATGTTACACATTCATTTGTTATTGTGTAAAATTTTGATGTATCAACAATGGACAGACATAAACACACCTTTTCAACCATGCATTCACTAGCAGCAAATTCTCAGTAAGTGTAGGTATTTCATCCTGTCTTTCCTGCTTTAAAGATTCTCTTATAATGAATATATGCAAAAGTCCATTAGAGCATAAAAACACAGACACCAAGCCCTCGCTTCCCCTTTCCACAACATGAAAAAAAAATCTACCGGCATCACTTTCAATGAGAGCTACGCCTTTCAAACTGCTTTGGTGTCCTACAAAATTACCATATGAGAAGCTATTTACGACTCAACAAAATTTCTGTGTGTTTCCATGAGAGTTCAGTCCGTTCCTGTGATGGAACAAAATGAAAAGCCTGCCTTACTTGTTGCATGCAATTAAGCCCCTGCGAAAAGACAGTCGGGGCAGTTTAACATTTCATAGGGCTGTAATTATTCTTTAACTGTTAGAAAGTGTTGTCCCCTAGGAGCCAATTACTTGAAAAGCGCTCATCACACACAAGATATATACAAACAAATCCTTCAAGCACAAAGTAAATGTTTAAACATTAAAAGGGATGAGCGGAGGAACCCATACCAATCAGTTTTGGTAGGAGCTAATTACTAATAAGAGCAGCAACCCCGTTATGTTAGATAATTATGACACCAAGTTGCACCTCAAACGTAGAGAGTCCCTGGCTGGCTGGTGCACCGTGGATCTTATGATCACAGGGGAGACAAGAATGAAGCAAAGGCTGGGAGACCAAGTGGACTCACATGGGGAGTCACTGCCATCAGTAGAGCAGCACATGCAGGAATGTACGACAGATTTACCCATAAAAAAAAAAAATCTAATCTTAAACACCCCACAAAATCATGCACCAGGTGGGTAAATTCACTTGTGAATTTTTATGTCTTGTTTGAAAAATTCTTTAACAGAAAAACTAAATTCTCATAAGCAAATTCAATTCTTTATTCTTGATTTTTGTTTCAATAATTCATTTAAAAACAACTACAAAATGCAAAAGGTAAAAAAAAAAAAACAAAAAAAAAAACAAAACAAAACACTGTATTCCAGTTCAGGCCACTGTATTAAAAATAAAATGCATTAAAAAACAATTCCAAAAAGTCAACTCGCGTTGGACACAACCCTGAGTGAATTACATCACTTATTTTTCAGTAAAATAAAAACTTAAGAGTCAGTATAAGCTTAAGTGACTTAGATGGATAATTCTTTAGTTCAGCAATCGTATTAACCTCCACTTACTCTCTACATCAGCTTGGCCTGTTGTTTGCTCATCTAATCAATCTCCTTCAGCCTTGTTCTTTAATGTCCTACCACGTTTGGCCATCTCTAAATATCGGCTAATGCCTGGGAAACATCAGGCCCTCAATGATAGCACTGTAAATGTAATTTATTTCTCACTCATGCAAGCACTTGAGCTAAACGATTATGGCTACTGAGGAGTGGCACACTATATAAGATAAATATTGATTGACTGGAGGGTTTGTTAGCTACAGTGAAGAATAAGGTCTGAGTGAGAAGACATGTCCATAAAGATGGGGGGGGGTTGAGTTTTCTCGTGCCAACCAGGCTTGTTCCAAATAGAGAAGAAGCTGGCTCAATCTGGCTCCAGCACAAATGACCATTTTATAGGAATTTGAAGCTCTCCGATCCAAACCTACTGCCTCCCTCTCTCTCTCTCTCTCTCTCTCTCTCTCTCCCATCATTTGCTATTAATTTTCCTGCTGTCTGTTTAGCAGCACTGAGCTAAAAGCTTGCTGACAAGCATGCCTGTCCTCTGTATGGATGTAGGCTAATTACTAACACTTCATTTGTAAGTGGGCTGCATGAATCTAAATAGTAGAATCAGGTAATCTAATACATCATATTAAATTCACATTCAGCATATTGAAGGGGAAACGTATTTAAAAATGTATGTTTTATACCACGTTACATAATGCTCTTTATAGCATTTTCTACCCACAGTATGTAACTCGTGCCAGTTTAGTATTAAAATATTACATTTCAATAAATATTTCAATATTTATTTATTAATTACACTTATTAACCAATGGACTAGGTTTAGAAGAGTACTATGACTAGGAAAAGCCATATTTGTCTTATTCAGACTACTGTATAAAAAGAACAATTTCAGATGACCTAAACTCTGCCTGACAAATGAGGGGGCCTGTTTATATAGAATCACTACTGAACCATCCTCCTGTCTCTACTCACACACACAAACAGCTTGCCTTCTTTCATTGTCCTTGACATTACACTGTAGCGGCATCTCCAGAGACCATGGCATAACCTAAAATCCTGTTTAGCTAAATTAACATGAGGACTACCGTTGCAGTGCAGCAAAGAGTGTGTGATGTAATATACGAGGGCCTGCATTGGAAAAAAACATTACTGGATGTAAGTGCTATCTATGCTTATGTTTCCAAAGTATTTCTAATAGAATAAGTAATGTCCGCCGCATACATCTCATCACAACACACAATACACTACAACGTGTATAATGTATGTGTAAAAGTGTGTTTTTGTGTCATTTGTGTCATGAACAAGTGCATCCTGACTCTCTCTGTATGTATTTGTGTGCCACAGGCTGTCAGACTTTTTTCCCTGACCCTCAATTACCGCAAACACACTTGCATATACAGACGTTACACAGGAAATTTCCACCAGTGTAAACAACGCTGCGTTGTTGATGTGTGTGACTGACTGAGAGAGAAACAAAGCTGTCTCAAATCCCATTTGGGCTGAGAGGCGGCCCATATGGAAAGTTACCAAATAGTGCTAATACTGCTAATAGGATGTTCCACTCTAAATAGGAGCTCATGTTAAGACCCAGATTTTCATTCATGCTGGAAATTGTAGTTTTAAATTACAGTTTAATGCTTCAGATTTTTAATAAAAAAAGCCCCTCAAAAAACCTTTACAGCAACACAAAAATTACCACAGCCTCTGAACAGAGCCTCAGCCTCCCATTGTCAGCCAATTACTATGCAATCTCTTTCTTATGACTGAATAGCTCACTGTTAGCAAATAATGAAAAGGCAATTATGGCAAAGCTGTGTTCATATTACCCTCTTCATTTTATGCAGGCTGTAATTATTGTCAATCCTAGAGGCTTACTCTACCATGTAAGAGGCAGCAGGGAAGAAAATGGAGTGGGCTGGTGCATGGCAAATTGGAAATGTCACAGCTACCTTTTTATCAGCACCACTAGACCTCTTTGTGCATGTGTGAATTCACGTACACGTACATGTGCACATATACACATACGCTGCAAACATACATGGTTCTGCCGAGGTGTCCGTTAGCACACACACACACACGCACACACACGCACACACACGCACACACGCACACACACACACATATGACCAAGGTATACATTTATTTACACATTAACACACATATTTACTCACATAATCACCAATCATAAATCCAGTGGTGGAGGGGGAAAAAAATGCACACGCAGCAACACACGCAAAGCGATGTGTGTTTTGCAGAATCTTCACCTCAAGCTGTTACCGTACCTTAAGTACAATGGTAGTGGGTGAAGAAATAAATAAATAAACTGATAGATGAAGCGGGTGTGTGAGAAACACACACACACATACACACACATATTCCTTTTGTTCTTCCCTTTTTTTCCTGAAAACAATCATTCCCCAAAGACTCCTGGTTTTCTTTCCCTGCCAGAGTCTGTCTAACAGCAAAGTGGTGGATATATTCCTTTTGCCTTGGCCCTCATTAGCTGTCTCCATGCTGTTCAGTAATAGGGAGTGGCACATAAATGATTCCCTTTATAGAGTTTGATGTGCCACACTGAGAGGACCACAGCCCCCGTATGGACAGCACCCCCCATCAACCCCCCACCCCCCCAGATGGAGTGCATGAGGGGGAGGTAGGGCTAGAAGAGAGGGTGGTGTGTGTGACACGCATGACAAACGCCTTAGCTTATGTCGGTGCTAATTCTAATGGGCGCCGCTGACCCTTAAAAAAAACATTTCATCAGTGTTTTCCTAAGTGCCACGAGCAGAGGTACATAATTAGGGTGGGACATCAATAAAGGCCGGCGCGTGGGCAGGACTGTGGCGCGCATGGCACCAGGCATGGTGACGGCAGGATGGAAATATAGAGGGATACACAAGCAGGAGGTGCAGTGAGGAGAGATCTTTTGTCAATACTCTTGCATGCATCCCTGACAAATCAAAGTGAATAAACAATGTCGTGATTCTACCGTACCTTGACAGGCGAGAAGCAGGTCTACTAACACGATTCTGACGGCAGACTTTTCAAGGTCAGCCTTTAAGCTCTTTAACTGCACTGTTTCAGGCTTTGCACCAAATTCAACTCGACATTCATATACCTGGCAAGCACATTTATAATATATTTTTTGAAAGTTATTTTCTCCTTTCTCTTTTTTCCCCCCACTTCGTCCCACAGAAGCAGGTGCTGCTCCGTTTGTGTTTAACAAGATTCTTGAAAGTGTGCATGAGGGAAAAGTGCATTTCTTAAAGGAAGGCATTGCACTACACGAGGCTGTCTTCCAAACGCGCTTTTCAAATGGATACTGAAGCCTGTCACAGTCATATTACTTTACCTCTAACATAATAGCATCATCTAGTGCACTCCAACACAAAAGACAGCCAGGGAAACATCACAACAGGATCAGGGAGAAGAAAAGCCCTCTTTTAACTTTCAAAACTCCTTAAGTTCTCAGAGCACACAGACTTCGGTGCGCCGCTAGCTTACGATGGTGCGTTTCCCTGCTGCTTAGAAGAAGGTTGGAGAGAGAGGGAGTAAAAACAATGTAGTCATTACAGCTCACTTGAGTGTCATTTTGGCAGGCAGTGTTATATCGCTGCTTGACTTCTGATGTGTAACTGAAATCACTCCTCTGTTGTCTTGTGGCCTGCTAGCTGTTAGGTAGAGTTACAAGGCACAAACAAACCAAAAGGATGCCAATTTACTTCCACACACTGTTCTCCATATTTGAGAATTTTGAAAGCAAAGTGTTTTGATTTTCGCCATCCGAATGAGATGACAGGGTGTGATGGCAGAATACAGTGATCAGTCACAGACATTTTGTGGATGTTGCTTAGTTCTTACTAGGTACAGATCTCACCTAAACAACAGCACAAACAGCAACAGCTGCTGCAGCAACTCGACTTACAACAACACCAAAAGGTTTCCTGAGAACATAATATTAAGTCTGTGTGATAGACTGTGTGTGCAGGTCAGTGTGTATGCAGGTGTGTGTATCGCAGAATTCACGGATTGAATGTCATGATTGTCACAGGCCCTTGAAGCAAGTGGCTTATGTGTTCATCAATTCAGTTTGATGTGTCTTCATACACACCTTGCAAGTCCTGCTGTTCACTCATCTTCCACCTCTGGCCTGGAAAACCAAGCTGTAAATAAAACTGGGGAGGGAGACAAATGGAAAGAATGAGTGGGAAGACAGAATAATAATCCTTCATCCCTCAAGTCAAGTCTGGCTGAAAGAAATGACTTTCTTCAATAACAGGTAGTGTTAATCTGCAGAGGCCTGCTGATATGTGAATAACACAAAATGACCAATTACACGAAACACGCCAGCTTTAATTTCCTGCCTCTGAGGACAATAAATAAACATGGTTTCGATGAAGGCTCAAGTGGAAAGTGCTCTGCTATCAAAGCCATCCTCGAGTTATTTTCTTTGATTAGCTGCCAAAGCCCAGATACCCCCGCCTTTTTCAAGTCATTTGAGGCATTCAAAATGAAATTATAGCGCATCTCTTCGAGATATTAGTGTTAAAGAGCAAGTAGCCCATGGCTGCAGTAATCCCCTGTTAATCCTGACCTAATGAGACCAAGCATAAGAGAAGGAGAAACACAGGGTTAAATGGCATTAGTGGGATTTACTGAACTGGTATAAGCTTTCTTAAAGGGTAAATTATAATAGTTTCTCCAACAACTGTATAATGTAATGTCAAGTCAGTAAGAGTGACATACAGTAGTTTAGTACCATGAAAAGAAGACATACAGATTAATTCTCAGAGAAAGATACTTTTGACTACATCAAATAAGCACGATGAGACAAAACTATCAACAGCTGTTATTACATATTATAAGTGAATTTGATGGGTTTTGTAAATAGCTGCTACACATACATGACACATTACTTATCTTCAGGGTCTTCAAAAACAGTGGCAGAAGCAACTGGATCCTGACCACAGGATACAATCAGGTCTAACAGTCCTACACTCCACAGTTTAGATTTTCTATAAACTCAGGACGTTAAAGTGACAGTTCAGATCTTCTGAAGTGGGGTTGTGTGGGGTATTTATCCATAGACAGTGTATTATCCACATCATATCAGCACAGCCTCATCTTAAAGAAGCACAGAACCAAAGTGATGCATTGATGAGGTCAGGCCCAAAAACGAAATCTGTGTTTTACTCACTTGGAGGAGGTTTCCTTAAAAAAAAGACACCACACTATTTTTAGTAAATTTTCACCATTTGACTTTGCCGTCACTGCAACCTTTCTTTTGGTGCTACGTTTTCTCAACTGTGGAATGTATTCTTACGCAGAAGCACCCTAGTGTACCTCACGTTTGATCAACTGTGCCGGCCAGGATTAAAAGTTGAAGCTGTCTGATTTCCAAAAATCCAAACAATCCCTTTAAGGCTTGAAATGTTTGAACATTATAAACAAACACCTTGTATGGGCTCAACAAAGACCCTATTTCTTTCACTAGACTTCCTTATTAGATCCAATCTTTATTAAATGACTGTGTTTATTTTTACCTGAGAAAATATTGTGATCAAAAGTCTGGGGTCTATTTGTTTGAGATTAACAACTCTCAAAGCCAAAAACATCTTTGCTCCATAATATTTTTAAAGAATTGATTAGATTAATTTTCATTTGCCGCTGCATTAAAGTCAGAATATTATTCAAGTGGTCGTACTGACACATTTATTCATCCATATTTATGATTATTATGACCCCAACTCCCTTAAAAGTAGTTTTTCCATGTTGCCTCGGTTCAAAACTAACCTGTTGTAAGGGTGCTCTTATAAACTCTGAAACACCATAATAAGGTACTGTGTGCTGTGGTCTACCAGCAGGGCAGCTCAGCTCATCCAAAGATAACACAGCACTCAGCACCCAGATCAGCAGGGCGCTTCCTTCTCACCCGTCTGATCTTTAATAGACACTAATCAGATGTGGACCTGGAGAGAGAAGGAGAAAGAGAGACATTTCAGTGAGTTTGTTAATGTTTAAGAATATATAGTTTATTCAATTAGCTAAAAATGCTAATAAGAAAATAATGCGGCGTCTGTGATGTCAGCTGTGTTTCTCAGCAATTCTTTTCAATACACAAATATTTAAAACCTCCAGTAAGTATCACACTGACAAAATCATAGACGGAGAGAGAAAAAGAAAATGTGTGTCTATGTCAGATGTAGAAGAAAACATGAGGCTTTTAAACCTGAGATCGAGCGCAGCTTCCATCTTTCAAGGAGTCATAAATTAATCACTAGGCAGTGAAAATGTCCAAACACATGAAAGTTGGATGATGCTTGTGTGTGTATGCATGTGTGCAGAAGCAGGGGGGCTGTACGTATAGAGTCTGACTGACTGGTAATTAAGCTTATAGCTTTACACACTTGCATGCACACACACCCTGATTGCCCACTAACACACACGTTCAGAGTTAACAGGTCATACAACCCACAGTTAACAAAAGACCACACGCTTTGTCTCTTTTGTACATTTGCGCACACACACAGAGGGCACCGACTGTCAGATTAAAGAGGGTCCTTAATTTGTGTGACTCGGTGGAGTTTTGCTGGCTAATGAGATTGGGCTAATTGGTATCGTTACTGTAATCTCTTGAGGCACAGGACAACACGTTTAAACATATACCCACTGATCACACTTAAAACCTGCCAGTGATGCTAAAGGTCATTAGCGGCTGTGTTCATTTCCAAAGCTATGCAATGTAATGGGCAGGGGAGTTCATAAAACACTGAGGAAGTTCACCAGGGTTAAAACATTCATTTGCTAATTCCAGGATGCATGTTGCCAAAGGAAAACACGCTGTAATTACACAGGGAAAAAAAACAGAACACGCTAAAGTAACACTCTTAGACATAACCGAGGATCTCGCTACAACCCATTTTCCTGGCAAATTAAAGCATATGTTGTTGCACTGAACACTTAATTTACTTCATATTTATCTCACAATAAGTCTGTAATTTTAACCCCAGATTAGTTCAGTTTTTACGAGAAATATATGTTGTAGAAAGGCAGGCTGCTTTAAATGCATTTTTAGCACTCCTACAATTTGCAGCACAGGGTCAAAAAGCCTATATCTTTGTCCTTTAATGCATCTATATAAACTGGTTGTCAAAGCTGGAAATACAAATATGTAAACCTAAAAACTAATGCTAGAATATACATCCACTTTCTAACTTCTTAAAACATTCAGTATTAAGTATGCACAAAATACAACACAAATCTCTCATAAGAATCTTTACAAAAATTGGAAAAAAAAAAAAAATACAATATATATTTTACATATCTCTAGAAACATTTTACTTCCTATACTCCATGTCACACTGCATTGCATTTGTTGCATATATATGCAGATGAGATGACCCAAAACAAAACTGTTATCAAAAAACTTACTAACATATAGGTATAGATTATATAAGAGAAATAGTTATTTTCTTCTTTATTATTATTTCCCTCTAACACTTTGGAAAGTTTTAACCAAATACATTTAATTATTGTTGATGAGTTGAAGCAGTTTATATTAAGTGTATTCAAGTTTTAAGTCATTTTTAGATAAAAGAAAAAAGTATTTAGATTGTAGTCTACGAAAATATTTGACCAAGGCTTTGTTGTTGGCCATGGTGCTATACTCAAATCCATGTAGCTTATGCTAACCAAAATGGAAAATGGATAAAATATGAAGCAGAATCCACAGATGTCTCTCCACTGCAGACACTTTGCAAAACAATAGGCCTGCACAAACGCTATCATACATTTTGTGCCATTTTTGGTGTAGCAAGACAGCGGTTATATGTTAAAACAGAGGCAAGAAAAGCTGTTGGAAATAATTTTACTGGAGCCACTTATACTAGAAATTAATTTCTCCCTCATGGTAAAATAGTACATGTTTAATAACTACTGTGACTTAGTTAATATATATCTGAAATACATTTTGTGTAATGTTATTTCTAAAGCCTGAGTATAATGGGTGTAGAGTGAGGCCATACGCAGAAGTGGGCTATCAGTCTCTCTTTTGGCTCAGATCAGGGGAATGGCATGAGGCTGACAGAGTGAAACAAGAACAGTAGCTAATGTTAGCACTAATGTTAGCATTAGTATTAGCATTAGCAATAGAGATGAATGGAGTGCCTGGCAGCCAGGCCTCATCTGTCCACAACTAGAGACAGGTGGGCCGTTAAGCCTGGCTTCAGGTTACTTAGACGAGCCATAATGTGCGTCACTACTCCCGAACACACACATTAATACACACACTAAATTACAGAAACCCTGATTCATTTATCCTTGGCTTATTTAATACCTTCGCCTTACTCTGCTCGTTTCATTACTAACGTCATTAGTGCCTAATTTGGCCAAATTTACACATTTCATCAGAGCAAAAATGTAATGCTTTGATGGCACATTTTCACCATACAGTAAGTAACAGATGAGGACTATTTTGCATGTGTTACAGGGCTTTGTGATGGTAAAATATGTAGAGGAAGTTTGCTTTAGCACTGTGGGGGAACCTAAGCTCTGCCACCTGTTCGCCAGATCCAGAGGCTTTATTGAATATTCTTATAAAATAAAAAAAAGGAAGGGGGCTAGAGAAATCAAAGCATTTCCTGGCTGCCTGTGGCACAGCTTCTAAAGACTGTCCTATTTTTAGGTTTTGACCTAAAGCAGCAGCCCTCTGTTTTAACCTCATGACTGTGGACCCAGATGTTGCTGGTACAATAAAACACTGGAGCTATCTAACCTACACGGACGTCGAATGATATCAGTTTCTGACTCTGGAGCATAACAATAATAAAGTTCCAAATTTAAGGGGTTTGTTTTTGAGTTCTTTAACACACAAGTAGGCCGATAGGAAAAACAACACTGCAAGTTACGTGAGGCTACAATTAAAAATGACATTACATATCTGAGAAGGGGGAAAAAAGTCGGAAAATGTGACTGTGATCAGCTGAGTGCCTTAGATTATAATCATTAACTCATTAGATTTTCACAGCCTTTTTATTTCCCTCTGGTTCAGAACGTGTTTACCAAGGGATCTGAGGAGAGATGCCATGTTTGCCTTGCAATTGGATCCGAGTTGGAATGTGGGCAGAGGAAGGCAGACACCGGCCTCTCTTCCTGTCTTGCTGGCTGAGTGCATGGCTGACTGGCAGTGGGTGGATAGTTGGGACGTAAGAACTTAGGTCCCAGAGCTATTTCTAAGCCCCTTCGTAGCCCAGAAACACACACACACACACACTCTTAACCCACACCTGTTTTCCTGACTCCCCATCAGATGCATCTTAAAACAAACTCCTCCTCATGGACGCAGCGATCTCTATTCCTTCTCCAGAGGATCGTCCCTAAATAAAGCCTGGCTGCCATCAAGCCAATATGCATTTTACTGGATGTTCATCCTGTGCCTACAAGAATAGAGCGCATAGTTACACAAAGTTCACACTCTGGTATTACACACATACGTGCCAGATCATCTCTTCAAAAACTAAATTAGCTTTTAGCTGCTGTTTCAAAACATATTGTAGCCACCTGTATACCTTGGCTACTTGACCTTCCGGTAAAAGATAAAAAGAAAACAAGGAGCCCTGGTTTATTTTATCATGTGTAAAGGCTATGGAATCTGAAATTTGTAGGCTTGTTTTCAAAGATTCAAACAGCGATTTAAGCTATGGCTGATCCAGGATTTCACATAATAATACCATATGAGGGGCTGCTTTAACCCCTCGGCCCCTGTCACATCCATCTGGCCATGTTTACTAAGAAAACCAGAAGCTTCTTCAATCCTCTTCATTTTATGAGCAATTTAGTCCCTGAATATATACCCAAAAAACGGTACTGACACTATATTTCCAGGCCCACAAACTCTGTCATAACTAAAGATTTTTAAAGCATCCAACATTGTTACAAGAGACGACAGAAAGTGAAAAAAGAAAGGGAGTGAGAGAGGAAAAAAGGGAAATGGGAAAAAAGGAAAATGAAACCCATTGTAAAAAAAAAAAAAAGCCAGTCTTGTTAGCACTCAGTCACATGAGTGTCCATATATCATCTTCAAGTCTGTCACCTGACCCCGATGTGTCACAGACCTCAGACTGTCCCCTCAAACACGAGCCCTTCTCTGGTAACCCCTGGGCCCTCGGTACCCCCATCTCCCCCGGCTCCCAGTGAGTGTTAGGCAGTACTTTACAGCCCCTGAAAGGGAACTAAAGACCGCTGAGGATTGAGATGAATTACAGCCGGGGGAGCTCCTCTAACGAAGGGCGTCCAAATTTACAGCTTTGCCAGCTTTCTTAACTTCATGGATGGAGATAAAGCAGGCCTTGGTTTTGACAGAGCCCAACTAACGGTGTGGGAGGGGGGAGCAAAGAGAAAGAAAGCAAGACAGAGAGAGGAAGACAGGGCTTAGTTTCTCAAAGAGAACCTAATGAGTGAAAATATATGAAGCAGAATGGCCCTTGTTATACTCTCCCCTGACAAGAAAAACGGCAGCCAAACGTCAAATAATATTTATTGCGATCAACAGTCATTGAAAGGTTATGGACACAGAGGCCCTGACTGCATTCACTAACTATTTTGTGAAACAGAGAGAGCCAGCCACAGCATGAAACACATTTTTTTTCCTCTCCTTTTTTTTTTCTTTTAGAGATCAGTTGGTTTAAACGCTTGTTAAATCAGCCAAGTTAGGAAAAAAAGAGGGAAAAAAGCCTTTCGAGTGCTGTCTAAACCTGAATGAAAAGCCCTTTGTAGTTCACTCTGTTGGGTTTGTAAAAACAAATGCATGCTACATCAAGCCAATCATTTATCCCCCAGACAAAGATCAAACTAATATTGACTGAAAAACACCTGAAAGATGAGACGGTGAATGCTAATGAGAGGGGCCTTCCTGGCTGCTAATCACAGTGAGCCTAATTTCAAGACAGGGCTAAAAAAACAGGGGGGGTACAAGGCAGTCATCTTCATAAACATATTCTCATTTTTCAGGAGATGAGTATGTTGTGCCAGGTCTGGATGCAGCCAGACTCCTATAAGAGCTGTGAATTGTATATCAGCCTCTAAAGCTGGCACTTTAATCCTATTTGCATTCATATGACTATAGCTGGATCCTGGGAGACTTTATCCTTAGATTCACCCGTTTGAATGCCCTTCCGAGTGCAGGAACTCTACGCACGATACCAGTATCTGGATGTCTGCCGCATCTTTCATCCCAATTTCACTCACACGGCCACTGCCATTCACTGGATACAGAGAACTTCTTGGAGAATGGTATAAATGAGTAAACATGAAAACTCTTGGGTTGGTAACGGACTCTCACGCACACGTATGCTGACACACACGGGTCTCATCCACACATACAGAGAGAGGGGGAGAGGCAAAAAGAGAGAGAATTAAATACTCCTGGTGGCTCCCTAGTGGAGAGAGCCACAGGCTTAGCTCCACACCGGCTGATTTGTGAATCCCTTCTCCTTAAACAGCTCTGTGCCTCTGTGCACACGTTGTGCTGGTGCGGGGGGAGCACCGCTTTCACCCATTTGCACATTAATAAACCTCCAGAAACATTTATTAAATGCTGGGAGAATAGACAGTATTTACATGTGAAACTCTTGAGGACATCACGGCGTTTGGCAAGGGCCACACCGTGGGCCTCTGTGGTCCTGCAAATCCTTGGCTGCACATGGGGCATGATAATGACATCCTCTGTCCAATTACTCCTGCTGCCAATAGCAGTGAACATGATGGAGAGGAACACACTATTAACCCTGTTAGCATTATCGACACAGCCAGCATACCTCAAATCAGGACTCTATTAAGGTGACAATGAAGGTGATTATTAGACAGACAAAAGCCTAAAGTCAGAAATTATTATTATATCTGATGTACAGTATTTTCAAGGATATAAAATTGTGAAATAAATAAAAGCATTATTATTATTATTATTATTATCATCGCTACTACTACTACTAATAATACATATCTGATCCTTCCTCTCTCATGTGAGACATATTATTTGTGTTTATCAATATTAATGGTAGGCTAAAAAGGCAACCACGCTGCACAATCTGCAAATATAATGCCCCACCTTATCAATTCATAACACAGATCAGCTAAACTGTCAGAAAAATCTGAAGTCACACTTAACCGAGCCCAATACCTACTATTAAGATGGCTCGACATAACAGGACGGCTGCCAATAATTGTACATAAAGATATGGAAAAGCCACAGTCCAGCTATGAATATTTCATGAATTCCGGCACAAAGAGCATGCTAAAAGGATCAAAGAGAAAAACGGGAGAGGAGTCAACGTGAACATCCAAACAATATGCAAGAATCCCGACAGTATAGGTCACATGCAAAAAGACTGGGGTCACAGTGAAATTGTCCATCAGTCAGACAAGCAGAACTGATTTGGATGCTAAATAATGGTTTAGATATTCAAAAATTCCATATATATGCGAAAGGCTTCAGTGCACCCTGGATCTGGCCTATCAGAGGAGTGCTCTGCCACCACACTCCCTCATGCAGACCCACGCTATGCCTCTGAGCCGACGACTAACATGCACACACACTTGCAGATATGCGGACATCCAGACATAGAGTACACGTGCATACACACAGCAAACACACTCTTCATATTCCCAGACATAAACATAAGTGTAACCCTACTTATGTGTCTCCTATTAAAATAAAATCCGCTCATAAAACTAAAATAGGTGTATGATTACCTTTTCTAAATTTACAGGACGCTTCATGACACTGGCTGAAACAGAAAAAAAAAAAAAACTTGTGCAACCAATTAGCTGCTTTTACACTCCCTGCTCATTTCTACGTTTATACATTTAACATTTCCTGCCACACCTTGAGAGGGTGTGAACACAAAAAGCATGTGTCTAGAACAGGTATGGCTGCATGCCTTTTAATTTAACATACATGAAATAAAACCAGCAAATACTATGCTTAGCACTGTGTATTTTTTAGGTTTTATGATGCAAAATTCGATGCATAAGCAGCCCAGTCTTCCTATATGGTAATCTGTAATTTCAAAACAATATAATCAAGTTGAAATTTCTTCAAGCTGGTGTCTTAAAAACACAACATGGAGCTGCAATTATATTGTGATCCTCTGTTCATTCACAGGGTCTGCTTGTTGTGATTGTCATATGCCACTTGCCATTGAAATGTGTGTTTTCATGTTTCTCATCTCATTGAATGTCAAACATCTCTTATTGAGGGAGCCAAATCCATCTGATGATTTTTCCACCCCACTCAAATGGAAATGGTGCATGTGACAAAACAGTGGTATTAACATAATAAAGGAATTCGACTTACAAAAACCTCAACATCTGCTGGGCTGGTGAGAGTAATGGATAACATTTCTTTGAATCCAATTGATGGATCTGATGGCGCTTAGACAGTCATTCACATCATAATGTCTCAGGAGAGGCCAATAATAGGAACAACATGGGATTAATCTCAACAGTCTCGACTCAGATGAGACAAAATATGCATGGGCTCGCAGATCTAAAAAGATATTGTTATAAACAAATTTGTTTGAGAGTTTTCTCCTTTCTTCTGCCTTTTTGCTCGGATGCTTCGAATACAGGATGTGGTGCAAAGGTTTAAGCAAGGCCCAAGGAAGTACACAGTAAAACATACAGGACCTGTAATATCAGCAAAAATGTAGATGTATATTTTTAGATGAGAAGATGAAGGTACATTATGAGAACTGAAACTCCACAACTGTAAGCAAATAAATCAGCTGTGGCTTGTGAAAAATTCAACACAAAACACACACAACCACATGAAGGAGGTATAGTGATATACAAAATATATGTACTTTTCCACCATATGTGTGGTCCTGTCCAAAAGAAATAAAACGCTTCATTAAAATTACATCTATTTTTGAGATAAAGATATATTATAATATTTCAACTTTTCCTTTTTTATTTTTTAAGACTAAGATTGGCGTGTGAGCGACAGCAATTATTTTACTTCCACAGTATTTTGATATGGATGCAGTAGCACAATTCACTTGTTAAACATTAATTGCAAGGTTACAACATTCAAGTAAGAACACATCCACAACAGCCACATATGATGGCATTACTAAAGTGTCTGGATATAAAACTGCACAACTGTAATAAGTTCTCTCAATGCAAACAAGATCACATGACTTGTTTTCTCCTCCATTAGTTGAATTGTAAATTTCCTGCAGCTTTTGACCACTGTCCACGGTCCTATTAAAACACTGCTTTTTCTCCATTAGTGTTATTCATGTTTAATTCCATTCTCGCGACACCTTTTTTTGATGCTGTGGTTCTGACCAGCTTGATGACTTATGACAGAGGAAAGAAATCAAAGTGAATAACAGACATGTTGAAAATGTGGGGAAGATCTGGTCGACCAAGGTTCATTCAACGACCTGAGTCTGATGGACAGATGATTCCTTGTGGGTTGACCTCCAAGATAAAGGTTTAATAATAAATACACACTGTCTGAATTAAAAAGACACCACTCTACATTTTTAATGTAAATGTATTTCTGCATGCAATTAAAAATTCATGATCACAGCGTTCACCTCTATGGACCTGGGGCCCCTGATTGTCTGTTTGACCATCGGGGATGAGGAGCTGAGGCCTCAGTAAGTCCTGACTAGAAGGAAAGGAAGCCAATAGAGAAGGTGTCTGAGGGTAAAGAGATGATACAGGAGCGCTGTCTATAGGGACGAATACCTCTACATACCCCACTTTAAAGACTGTCCAACCTGTACAAATAACCATGGGAATCTTTGGCTGGTGATTAACGTTCTGGCTGGAGGTTTAAATCACTCTGGGACAGAGATGGCTCAGTGTTTGACTGTGTGATATACTCTCTACCAGAACTCTTCTGATGGGAAGAACATTACTGATGAGAAACTAAAATGAGATTGGAGAGAGCAGGGGCAGGAATTAGGGCTGACCTGAATGGGTCTGGGGGTAACACGGAGGCTATCACATTAACCTGACGGGGGCTCCTTTAATAGGGTCCAGGGCTTAAACTGATATATCAATTTCCCTCCATGTGGACGACTTCAAAGGCCAGAGCTTATTCTCGCCGCTTGTGTTGGCCCCCCATCAATCTCTGGCTGCTGTGGGCATCATCACCTCCAGCCTGAGACAAGCCAGGATAAAGATCGGCCTGGTAAGCTCCGGCCAATCGACACTAACTGTCCACTTGTGGTCAGAGAGAAGACAGCTCCTTTCATTTCTGCTTACTTTGTTTCTTTAGTAATTTTGCACTCTACGGGGCTGCCTATCAAGATGTTTGCAAGTTAGAAAAATGTAAAGCCACACAATAAATTGGTTGTAACAAGCAGGTCAATCAAATGCAACAGTATTCAGTTTCAGTATCACAGAATGAGTGTAATTATAATCATGGCTGACAAACATTTCTCCATCTGTGTGTAGTAACGTCACAATAATTACCCTTGTCACACTAAATGTGTAATTTAGCAACACAAATCATGGCATTTACCTCTGCTGACAGCAACAGTGATAAAGATTCAGTAAAAGCGTGGCACAGCACCTTCCAGTTCATCTCCCCTGTTTGTACAGAGTTTTTTTCCCCCCAACAACAGAGACTCGAGCAACTCCTTTCTTTTCTCACTAAACTCTCTGTTCTCAGAAATCATATCAAAAAGCTTCTCTCACAGTGCAAGCCCTCCAGGGTTCTGATGTCACTTCCACTGTAACACTTCGCTGATGACTGACATATGCTTCACATGAGCATGAAAAAAAAAAAAAAAAAAAACATACACGCTACACACACCCTTTTTGTTTTAGACGACATTTCCGACTTTACGCTAACTTGTTTTGTCAAAACAATTCCCGAAGAAATTAAACGACACATTACTCAAGTCAAACCTGAAACCTAGATCTGCCACAACAAACCTAATCCAGTTTGAACAGCCTCTGTGTTGTGGTGTCCTTGGAGTGTGTGTGTTTCTCTTGTAGCAAAGCTTAGGTTTCAGGAAGTTTTAGGCCTGGATTCAGTCGTCGAGGGGAATGTAACGTTTTGCAAAAACAAGGGCTCTAATGGCGCTGACAATGGTCACGCTTTATCCTTTGGAGGGACTTCCACTGTGTATAAATACTGCCCTGAAAGTCTGAAGGAATTACTAGAAAGTGGTGTGAGTCGCTGGAGAACAATATGTGTAGTACGCAGGTGGAGGAAGCAAAACAAACATTTAATATTAATGTTTTCATTCATGATGCTGAACAAAAACAACATCCCTTTCCATAAACGGCCAAAAAAAGCAGCCATCTTCAACGTATTAAATTCAAAGAACGCGCTCACAAGTTGAACATTTGAGGGAACGGAATTAGGCGCGATTAGATGCGATGAGAAAAAGTCCATATTTGTCACAGAGCTCCTTTCAGCTCATGATCAGAGACATCATTTAGACAAAGAATAAAAGACAGCAAATATTTTGGGAAGGAGAGGGAGGAAAAAGGGGTCTGCAAGAGTGAAACTGAGCAGGGCGGTGCGCCAAAAGAGCCCGTTGGTGTGGGCTACGGTTTGCAGTGCGTAGCAGCCGAGATCTATGAATACAGATCAGGGGAGATGTGAGGGAATTTTACAGCAGGTATTGTCTGTCACTCACCCCGTCTGTCTGTGTGATCACTGCCTCCTCGGCGGCTGTTTCATCTTCCACTCTCTCTCTTTCTTTCTCTCTCTCTCTCACTCACTCTTTCTCTCTCTCACACACACACACACACTCTCTCTCCTCCCCCAGCTCTACCAAAGGAGACCTGGTGCTGGGGTGTGCCCTTGCCAAAAAGTGACAGGTGTTCCAATAGGAAATCCAAAAATCAAAGCGCCATTATTCCCATTATACGTTATGATACCCTGCTTATGTCTGGCTTTGTATAAGTTACTGACATCTGGATTTGACTGAGGATACAGTATAGCTATGAACATTATGTAGAGTGTGAAATAACATTTAGCTATGACATGAAACTTTAAACACTTCCACAGTTCTTGTATAAATAGTATCTAGACATGTGGTTTATTTGGCATTTTTAGATTTCTTTTGTTCTCACATTGAGTAGCTGGGTCTGGAGGCCTTTAACCACCCTGTTAATTATGCCCGAAGTGAGCATAAACACACATTTTACACAAAAACAGACTTCTATGTAGACATAAACTCAAATCTTTCACTCATTTAGGAGCATCTTGGCTTAGCCAAACCGCGCTGCATTTCTGCAAAACATCATGCGCCGCCTCCCAGAAAACGACTATGTGGATAAGATGGATGATCAACATTAAAAGTGAAACACTGAACAAAGGGGCGGACTTCTCACAAGTAGTCCCAACACAGTCAATCTGCCTGAACAAGTGTTTGCTTTTGCATGGGAGTGTCAGTGTTGATTTCTAGCATCAGGAGAGCAAAACACATAAAGCTGCCCCAACTGTTCAATCACGATGCTTTGCAAATGGGATCCGGCCTGTAGTCTCAATCAGCTAAGTGTAGCGGGCAGCTGTTGTGTGGCGGATGGAGTGTGTCGTTAATTCTGTAAATATAGCTTCCCTCATGTGTCTGAGAATCACCCACTCAAGCCACATTTAGGCCAGATGAGCAACAGCTTCACCAAGGTCTAGTGAAATGGACAAAAACTGTGAATGACTCAACAGTGCGGAAAGAAAAAAAAAAAAATCAAATGTTCCTTTTGGGGAATCTAATTTTGCTTTTGAAAAGGCGCAGAACAACGCTGTCTGCCTCACTACAAGGCTTTCAAATGTAAAGGAAAATGTAGCAGCATTTTAAACAAATGAAAGTTATTGTTGTCTGTTCATGTTCCAGTTGTAGCTCATTTTTTTCCTCAACCTGAACAACAATGACAAATATAAATCCTGTGCTCTTTCAGGGGCAGCGCAGCATCCAAATTGATGGTTTAGCACTTGTTTTGTTCTTTAAAGTTGGAGCAGAGAGGCAACAACATTCTGGCTCTTCTTTTTATGGGCTATCAATAATCTTTTTCTGACACATTATTTGCTGGGCTGGTGGAAAATAGGGAGCAGCACGGTCAGTGGTTCACCACAAAGACTTCTGGGAGCTGGCGAGGGCGGCGTGCGTGGGCGATGCATCCACCCTGGGACCCTGCCAGCATGTCTTTCTGACCAGGCTGCTGGAGCACTAAGGGCTTGTGACCGAGCCTTGGGAAAAACACACACAAGCAATTAGATAACATGAAAGTCATAAAGATGATGATTCTTTGGCAGGAGCTCGGCTTTATTTACTACTGCGCACAGTGCATTTTAGCAAATAAGGAATTTAGTGGTTTGCTGCTACGTTAACATACCTCTAAAGTCAGTGGATTGCACCATATAAAAGATCTTTTATATGTAAATAGATTTTTTTTTACCATCATTTAAATGCAACACAGATATTTCTCTGTTCTTTCCCTGCTACAGCATTTTCCCTTGACAGCCATCATGCTGGTGTGAAGAGTTTAACACCCATATTCCGTCTGAATTCAGCACAGCTAAGGCTTTTGGGGAAATTAAATAACCTGAGGATTGAGCTACTTTAGGAAGCCCAATTAACATATTTGCCTCCAGAGGAAAATATTGCCTGAAGTTGAATGGACGGTAATTTTACGCATGGATTTTTCCATCCTAATTCTCAAAGCTTTGAATAATCCGGAGAATTTGTTTTACAGAACAAGGGTTTTTAACATTCTTCGCTGCAGCTGAGGTGGTTGAATTTTACAGAACTGTGTGTCAAAACAAATAACATAGCTTTTCAAAGGGGTACATGTTCTGTTGTGTTAATTGAACATGATACAGTGATTTAATCCACTGCAGTTCCTTGTTTTGGCTTTATGTTTCTTTCCCAGAGCGAAATCAAAATGTGGAAAGATAAATTATGTTTCTGGCTGTCCTTATGGTATATTGTATTTTGACAGCAGCCGTGTTTCCCTGTGATTTTGGACAATCTTCCAGTCTGGCGGTTATCTCTCGTGTCCCTCTCCCATGGGTGACTAATCCAAAATATCCATTTTGGTCGAGTTTACAATATGTTCCACTCCAAAACGGTCACCCAATCTCCCAAGTTAGAGCTTTTAATTGCCTCTGTGTTGCTTTTTTCTTAGCCTTCCTCAATACACACTTAAAATGGGGGTCAAATTGCAGTTCCAACCCAAGCATACCTTCCCCAGTTCTGTGTCTAAATCCCACAGTACACAAAGATCTAAGTCTTAAAAAGTTGGGATAGCCCTTATTACTTCTCATTAGTGGGTAACCTGATGCACACTGACAAGTCCAACAGTTGCTGCGGTCAGCTGCTGATGCCTCCAAAATGGGCCGGCCCCTCTACAAAAGAGGTTGACCAGACGCTGAAGTACTCCCTGAGTCTAGTCTAGTGCGGCTTAGCGTGAACCCCATTTGCACTGTCGCCTCTAGGCCCAAACCAAAAGGGACTGTTAAAAATGGGTTTTAAGTCTCCAACGGCTCGGCTGACATCCACTGCTACAGATCATTAAGGCTCCACAGCCTCGCTCTCTCTAGCCTCAAACTCACCAGTGGAGTCATTAAAGGCAATGTGTAATTAAAGTTGGAATAAACAAAGGCTTTTCCCCAGGTCTTTTGTTTCTCCCTCAACCATGTGCATATCTCTCTCTCATTTTCACACATGCTTTCTCTTTCTTTCCCTCTCTCCATTTCTTTTTTCTCTCTGCGTCTCAGAGAGAGAGTTGACACATAAGAGGAAATTCTCATTGGCTCCCATGGTGGTGGCAGGCATGGACGAAGGCCCTCAGCCTAATTAGAAAACTAAATACTCTGAGTAATGCCTAACCCCTGGGAATACAACTGCCATATCTCTTACACATGTGATGTGGAAGGACCCGGAATGCCACTGGGGTGTTTCGCTGAAATATCCTGTGCTACTCCCCTTAGCACAGCTGTCCACACAGACTCATGCACTTAAGACAGGCTCGCTTTCATAGTTAAAATAGAAATTTGTGTCCTAAGTGCTGCAACACAGCTAATGCTAAATATTTAATTCCCGTGGGTGCTAATTATGGTTGAGTACTGGCAACAAGGATTCCCTTTTTTCACTCCACATAACAACTGTAAAAGCAATTTAAGCATTTTTCAATTAATTAAACACATAGTCTTCCAGTAACCTCTTGTCATTTTGCCCTCCAGGACCATAGCTAATTTGTGTGGAATAGAAAAGGGAAAGGGGAAGGAGTGGGGGTGGGCGCTGTTTTCATCTTAGCAAAATGCTCCTACAAAGGAATTAAAAGGGAAGACACATAATTTTCATTACAGTTTAGACAGATCATACTCTATCATTCTTTTTCAAAAACCCCATAGTATTGTATGTGTAGTTTTAAATGTTATGAACCTACTTATCAGATGACTGTAACCAAGAGCAACCAGCCCCCATTATGTTATCAAAGCCTAGTGAGATAGTCTGGCCATGAAGCTAATCCCTGATGTATTTTTAGTCACAACTGACTGATGAAGTGAAATTACTACATCAGTGATAAAATGGGCCTCTCTGAAAAGCTTTTACAAGATCATGCAGCAACCAAGAGAGTTCTTTAAGCTACTGCAAGTCTAAATGAACTTGTATAACAGCAGTGAGGTGCGTGAAAATATGCCAAAGATGACTAGCGCTGAAATTAAGATAAGAAAACATTGTGCCCATAATATGCTGAAATTAGCATTTTGCTCTAAAAAGTTCTGTGGACCAGTTGAAAGTGAGAAAATGTTGTCCCATTCAAAACGGGATGAAAGGAAATGACTCTTCTGAGCAGCTTTTACATTTTTCTGATTAAAAAAGGACCCATTTTGACAACGTTTCGAAACATATCACACTGCATTAAAATTCATAAAATATACTAAAGGGACTCGTATGCATTTTCCTCCATTGCGTGTGTCGTCTTTGGTTGCATGTGTTCCTCCACATGTGTGCAAGTTAATAAGACGGGTAGGGGCACACCCTTCCACTTATAAAGGCCCCTGTCATTGGAGGAGATCAGAAAGAGGCTGTGAAATCCAGCTAATAGTCATTATGGCATCCCAGTCTCTGCACACCATACCTGCTTGCCAAGGTGGCTCCTTCACACTTCATATTTGCATTGTGTCATCTTATCAGCATTTACCCAGACAGAGAAGAGATCACACTGCAGAGTGACAGCTGCATCACTAATATCAGTACATAAGACAGGTGGAGAGGAGAGTGACGGAAATGAGATGCTCTGTACCAAGCAAAAAAAAAACAAAGGCATTATAACAGCACACATGTGATGATACAAGCTTGTGACGCTAAAAATAGTCACAGCAAACTTATCTTTCTCCTGATGCAAAATTAATGTTTGGAGTCTTTGTAGATGGCCCTATCTTGCAATGACCCCCTGCCGTTGTAGGTGGCGAATAAGGGTGAACTCCAAGAACCCTGTGTGCTCAGTCACTTCTGGGCCCATGCAGTCAATAAGGCTATTTCTGATCTCCGGATGGCTAGGGTTTCAAAGCCTGTTTAAATGGGCTCCCACAAAGCCGGAAGCAGCAACCTCAGTCCTCTCCCTCCCCGTCTTTTTCCCTCTCTCTTTCCTCCTCCACTCTTTCTCTAAATATTGAGAGGTAGCTCAGCTTGCCTACCCCCTCGGTAAGACGAACAGGAAGGAGGGGAGTGGGTGGGGGGGGGTCCTCCCCTTCCACATGCAGGGTGGTGAGGAAAGACAGGGAAGCGCAGGGTCAGGGCTCCCGGTGCTAAGCTGTGAAAGGCAAACGTTTGGCAGAGTAATTACACGCCGCACTGCTCTGGGAGTGATTAGTGATAGTTGTCTGTTCAAAGTGTTTGGAGCTCACAGCCTTTATGGGCTACGCTTGCCTTCCCTTTGCCTAATGTTTAGATTGCATTTGCATCAGGAGGAGAGTTGCATGTGTCAACATAAACAGTCTGCCTATGAAGCTCTCCAAGTATGTATTTCAGTGGTACCCCAAAAATACTTCACTACCATATCATGAACCCATTGTATTTCTGAAGAATATCTTTTGAGATAATTGTGGTTGCAGTTGTTGACATTTTTGTCATCCAAATATTCGATGCAATTGATATATTGGTAGGATTTGCTCAAAGTGAATTTACACATCCTCAAAAACCTACTGTATGCCTCAAACATCTTTATACACAATATATTGTTTTTCCACAAGTCTTTGATCTTTAAATATATTGCTTTAAACTCTGTGTACCTTGGCTTGTTTAGCACTTCCTGGATTATAATACCTCAACTTGGCACAACAGAATCACCAGCATTCCCAGGTCAGGTGACACTGCGGTGCGTTGCAGTCAACATGCTCAGGTGGTGCAGCCCTGGCTGACAGCCTTTGATGTCCTTGCTGTGTTTATGTTGGCTGGCCACGCTGTCCCGGCACAGCCTGCAGATGTGCCTGCAAGCTGTAAGGTGAGCAGCACTCCTGGATAATGTGGCTGGTTGTAAAGCACACCCTGACAGAGGGTGTGATGGGGGGGCAAGAGGGGGCGTAAATAGACAGATGCAAGCATGTAGATTTCCGACATGTTAGCATAAGAAATATTTAGTATCCAAGTTCTTTTCTTTGGAAGAAAAGACCGTGTTATCCAACTGAGTTAAGATCTATGTAACATCTGTCTAACAATTATTTAAAACAGACAGTATTCTAGAGGCGATAAGCCTTGTTAAAAACCTGATATGCACTTGTGATGGGTTTTAATACTACTGATACCTCTTACCAAGTAAAATAATATCTTAAATCTGAATAATACATCAAACTCATGATAAGTCTTATATTTTAACATCTTCTCACCTTAATCCCAACATAAGGATCAACTTGGACGGAGGAGAGTTGGGTGGCAAAGCGCAGGAGAAACAAACACCAGTGCGGACAGAAGAGGAAATACCTCAGGGACTTTCTGGGATTGAGGAAGAGGTAAGATAGTACCTGTAGCACAATCCCTTCCAAATCTGCACCAGGTGTAAGGCATTAAGGAGAGCATCTCCGCTTTGGCTTTCCACGTCTGGCTCAATCACTGAGAGCACAGTGTCAGATGTAGGACAAAACGGATACTCTCAACCAAAGAGAGGTGGAAGACCTGGGGCTCAGAGAACACAAAAGTGAAGTTTCTGATGACGAGATTAAAATCAGGTCTAACAATAATGGCCTTTTGCAGGAATAATTTCATTATTCAACCATGATTCTCATCAGTGTCTGACATTTAAATATTCAATTACAGGTGAAATTAGTCTACAGAGAATACAGTATATTGTGAAGGCGGCAGTTAAACAATAAAATATGGCAAGCAGAGCTGAACACTATATGTTTTAATGAGTTAAGTTAGCTTTAGAATAACATTAGACTGTATTCCATTGAGATTTTCTGTTAACTACAAAGACAACTGAACACTGCCTACTCCCCGTCTGATAATACATAACAAAGAACATTTATCTTTCTATTAATATATTGCTCTAAATCATAAAGACATGGCTTGAATTGAACACCTGGCACTTTCTCAATTTTAAGCAAGAAGGCATTTTACATGTGCAATTGCCCTGAAACAAAGCAACAACAGCAGAATACTTCAGTGCCAAGAGAGAGAAAGAAACATAGAGCCATGTTGGCATTGTTGTTGCCACAGATTATACATGACACACCGAATAAAAATGGGCGGACTGTAAGATGTTTAAATGTATCAGAGGCATACGAGGGGAAACTTAATACCTCAGAACTGGGAGAAAGGGAATGCAACTGGGCACGTGCAGAATGCAGAACGGCAGGAGGAAAAGTGGCAATCTAAATTTCTAATGCTGAGGATGTTTCCTATTCTGTGTTTATGAAACATGGCTGCCGGGACTACAAAGGTAAGGGGATACAGCATCAAAGTCTGCCCTGACAAAAACAAAAAAGCAACAATGCTGCACTGGAATGCACGGCAGAACATAATACTCCACCTCCTCCTTCTCCTCTCCCCTAAGCAGTCTCATTTGATTACAGTGCAGCAGGCCCCAAATCAACCCCTTAGTCCCATTTCTCACTCCCCTCTGGTGCTGCGAGTAGGAGGTAGAACACAAGTTGCCAAAGTGGCCTGGGAGGAGAGGAGAAGAGGTGATGTTGTGGAGGATAATCCTTCATTTGGGGAACAAAAGAACATGGGAACGGGTTTGCAGCGACGTCCGCAGCAGGAGTGCGAAGCGGATGTTGTCCTGAGTGTGGTGACTGAGGCAGAGACTGCATGTCTGATGATGGCGAAGCGATGTATCGTTTACAGGCTTCCTCAGCAGAAGCCCCTCGCATGTCCGTCTCCAGCCACAGAGTTTGCCCTCTACTTAAGGCAACAAGAGTCAGGCTCAGCATTACAAGCCTATTAAAAGATACTTTTAATTATGCCCTGCTCTCCCGGGATCACTTCTTCCATGAACTCTGTGTTTCTTTGGCATGTGCACTTAGGAATGGCACAACCAGAAGCACGTGTTGTTTTCTCCCTCCAATTAAAGGGCATGTTGACAGATTAAGGCTGCTTCTGGTTTGTGCTTCACTAACGCATTTAAGGAAGATGATGAACATGGGGGTGGGGGGTGGGGGGTGTGGATCAACGAGCAAGAGAGGCTCATAGAAACAGAAAGGAGGAAGAGAAAGGAAAAAAGAGAGAAAGAACATGCACATGAACCCTGAGGGATTAATGTGTTTACATTACCTGGGCTGTGATCTATCACCAACCTCGTCAACTTCTATTATGCATCACATACATAAGCAAGCAACAGACCTGGGAGCCCCAGCAACTCACTCATACTATTTCTATTGGATTAAGTCAGCGCAAATATCTAGGGCACAGCTCCCACACTGTGGTTTTAGCATTCTGGTAGTCATTTGATTTGTACATTGTATCACTTTACCTTCATGAAGGCATTGCAGGAGCACCTCCTACATGCCTCGAGAGCTTTAAAGTAGTATGGGATTTAGACGATTACCATATGGCACCTATACCTCCCTCAAAACAAACATGCTATTTAGCCGAAGGTCTGTTAGACAACAGTTAGGCACGGAAGCCCTCAGATCATGAATCACAATATACAGGTACACACCAGTGAGTGGAATAGGGGACTGTTAAATATGTGGGTGCACCATCTGTGATATCCACTAACATGAGGTTTATTTTGTCCCAGCTGTAGTAGCAGATCTGTAATGTGTGCAAAACACTCAACTGGAGAGGTCTGGCATCACCGCTATAGATGCTGACAGTGGAAACTGCAGCAGGGCTACTGAAAGAGCTCATATTCACACTCGAGCTTCATTATATCCAATCAATATTCGTTTAGTCACTGAGCCTATTGACTCATTTCTGAAATAATATTACAGGTCATTTGTCTTGTCATGGAGTAGGGAGAATTATCCTTTTTATACCATCCCCCATTTAGAAAAGGGGGTAAGGGGTGAGTCTGGCTTCACCCTTTGGATACAACTGTAAATAAATATTTTTGATAAAACACTGAAAAATCAATGGGTGCTTCCTGTGATCCATCTAGAGCGAATCAATCATCATCTGCAGCGCTGGCAGTGTGGAGCAGGAGGACGGCATGGCAGTGAGAGAAGGGAGCAATCTTTGTCTGATACCTCTCATTTTGGAATCGCTTCTCATAATAGGGTCATCATTTCATCACTTAGCCAATCCAGAGCCCTGCCATTCAGCCTGGAGGGGATCATGGGGTGTAAGGAGGAGGGGGCAGACAGAGCCCATAACGAGTAAACCGAACACACACTGGTTCCATACATCTTCATTCAGGTCAATAAAAGAAAAAAAGAGAGATCATGAGAATGGGGGGAAAGATCATGAGAGCCTGCTTATGCTTCATGTAGATTGTGACTTTTTTTTTTAGTAAAAAATCCAAAAATTACAGACAAACTAAAGGTACCAAAAACATGCATATGAGGAAAATGTGAAAGAATATTTCTAAAAATGATCCTTTAAAAATAAATAAATAAATAAAGTATGTGTCTGTGTGTGTGTGGGAGGCAGAGTTGCATTTCTGACTGCTTGGTGACACATGAATCCATCCTCAGCATAGACCTTAACACATGTAAACAAAGACAAAAAAAAACAGTAAATGTTACACTTTAATGCATTTATAATATAATGACAGTGATATCAGTTAAACACACTAGAGGCACAGTATCAACTCATGTAGTGACATAAACAAAACAGAGAAAAGTACTGAT
>JAPQRP010000019.1:44887209-44899346 GCA_037367295.1 Apogon hyalosoma
TTTCATATTATTTCATGGTTAGTACTACATAACTTGCGTAACCTGCGGATTGACGGCACGACAGCACCCAGCAGTGACGCCCGGCCGCCATTTATTCACATTAAAATGTGTAGCCCTAATAAATTGGTTGTGGGTCAGGTTGTAAAAATAGCTGCAGTGGTGCAGGGTGGTTTGGGGCGGGTCAAATAATTCCATAAAAGCGGAACCCACGGTTTGAAAAAAAACCCCCGACCCGTGCATCACTGGTTCACAAGTGCAGTGAAAGCAAATTAAATCACACAGGTTTTATTCTGAACGGTTACAGTGTTGGATTATTGATTAATTTCTTTCCTTTTCCATAAACACTAGACAAATATTATCAATGACCACTTTACTCTGACTTGACAAAATAGAAATCTAATATTTTTACCTGCACTCTCATGTGTTTTCCTTCCATCAAAGACTCCCCAGTTACACTGAGACAATTCTGACTGTCAGAATACATTTGGATTTCTTTTTTCTTTCACTGATATAACACAAATAACACAAAGAAAACATCCTACTCTTCAGGCCTCTCTACATACCGTGAACAAAGCAGTGGTGTGCCAAGGATTATACTGTAAAATATGCATGCCCCAATGAAATATGTATATAGCTGTGTGTCATCAATGACATGGCTTCTACAAAGACTACAGCGCATACACAGGGATGCATGCTTCTCTGATTCTATTCCCTTGACTTTAATGGGTGTAGACACAAGAAAAGCCTCATCTGGGGAAATAATTAAGCCTGACATCAATGTATTTGGTGTGCATTTTAACATGTTTTCACGTGACCACTCATTTACTTTATTTGAATAACTTCTAGAACGGTAATAAAAAAGCATGCCATAAAAAGGCTCAGCGCACCAGCCAGCATTGTTTCTGAATTAAACGCCCCAAATATCTTCAGGAAATAAGATTGTTTTCCTGCGGATGGGGGACTAATCTACTCAGTCATGGTGGTTTGAAGAGGGAATGTTTTCAAGTTTTAACAGGGTTGGTTCCAGAATTCCCACCACCACACTACGAAGAGGGACTTCTCTTTTCCTCCTCTCGCCACCAGACGGGAAGGAGGTTACATGGATGAGCTATGAATTACACCCAGAAACAACCTGAGCACTCCAGCCTGAATGCATCTGACCTGTG
Organism: Apogon hyalosoma; assembly: GCA_037367295.1. NCBI lineage: Eukaryota > Metazoa > Chordata > Actinopteri > Kurtiformes > Apogonidae > Apogon > Apogon hyalosoma. Next base: position 44,888,376 of record JAPQRP010000019.1, read on the forward strand.
AAATGTCAGTGATGATTAAATGATAGTTATGAAGATGAGCATTGTATCATCTGTGTACAGTAAAGCCAAACTTTGTCTTCTGAGCAGAGATTAAAGAAAAAGCCTTTTTTGTATTCATTACAAGAATTAAGCCCAAGGCTATCGGGCCACCAGATAATCTCCCCATGACTCAGACGCCCACAATCAACACAAAAGAATTAGAACCATAACAGTTTGACAACAGTCAAGTACAAGAGGGTGCAACCAGAGGGAAGCTGTGTTAGCTAGTTGCCTCTAGCTCCTTGGCTCTGAGTGTCAGGTGTCTGCTTCTCTACAGGTATGTGTTACCATAATAGAGTAGTTAAGAGGGCCTCTTGTCGAGGGCCCTTCCCTCCTGTCTCGGCACACTGACTCCAGTGTGAACAAGGGTGCCTTGCCGATTTAGTGCAGTCTTGTTAGATTGAGTATTGCACAATGGAAACTGTCATGCGGCTTGTAATGTGTAATTGAACTTGGAGTCTTTTTGCTTGAGAATATTCAGACCCAGCTCGATTGGATTTCACTTGGAAAAGCCGACAGACATCCCGCACACTATTTGCTTAGAAGCTTGTTTTTTGAGCAGGCCTAGGGAACACTTCATAGAGTCGCTTTTCCCAAATGGCCACATGTCCAGTACAGTTGCACCCTTCTCTTATGTACCCAAAACCACAATCAACCCCCGCCCTACAGCCCCCACACTGCTTTCTCACAATCCACCCCACCCTCTCTGGGACTGTTTTGTCCTCTGGAACTTTCATTATGTGAAGAGGATAAAAATACAGCACCCTGTGAATTTATGGTTCCTCCAGAGTTGCCATTGAAAATATGAACTTTTCAGACATTCGCTCTGTAACCAAAGTAAGAAAACAGAGAAACCACAGCGTTTATACAGAGTCACCGCAACACAGATGCCTATACTGACTGGACTCACACTTACAGCTTGTTGGTATTAGGGCACAGACACTTCACACACACTCTTACACATCCATCCACAGCATGAGTACACATTCATACATGCATATAAACTTTTAAACATATCCACATGTATCTATATGCGGAACGTGACCATTTTGGCACAAGTCAAACACGAACAGGGGATAAAACACACCCAAACACACAGTTACAATAATCCATTACGTCCTCCAGAATACATTATGCGTGTTTATTAACTATGCCAGGTTTAAAGGACAGTATGTGTATCTTATTCACTTCCAAAGTAAACCTCTCCTACCCATTTCAACCTCAGACAGTGATGACACATCCCTTTAAACATCCCTTTCTCTTGCATGGACATATGACTCAATGATAATGACAGTATTGAGTGTTTTATAGAGAGTCATAATTACAATCATCTAAACCTCCATTCTTGGGAGTTTATGTCCATCTCCACCTTTCTTTCTCTCTCCCTTTCTCTTCGTCCTGTCTTTTTCTCTCTCACTGACAGCTGCTTATCCTGGGAAAGTGCCTCTTTTCTCAGACGATAATCTATTGCCATCCTTACATGTAGCTACATGGTAAGTCAGAGCTGTAATTCCGTCATTAGGTGGATAATATGTGTGCTGTCTGTGTGTTAAAACTCTAAGTGCCAGCTTTGGTGTGACCCCGGGGCAGCCTGTGGGTTTGACTGATGCCAGTCTACCCACCAAGCGTCATTTGAGAACTGTAATGGGTTTTGTCCTGCTCAGTGGCCTAGATTGGATTTGAGAATCAGGACCTTCACATGTGTAACTGGACTAAATGACGCCTGTTCCTTAACCAGACAGTTTTGGAACTTTTACACACCAGACCTTTTCTGTGGTCAGGACCTTTTATAAGCACACAAAGTATATATGTATGTAATGTTTAAGAAGCAATATAAAACAAACAAAACAAAAAAATTAACCAGCATGTTCATATGGTTAGATTCAGCCTACTTTGAGGAACAAAACAAAGATTTTATTGAATGCCTTCAGAGTACAATTTCCTAGATACTCTGTCATTGCTTTCTCACATTCCACCTTTTCCTCTCTTCCTGATGAACTTATTGAACGTGCTTAGTGACATATCTCACACAGGATTCACAGAAACACCCAAACACCTCCAGCTACTTTCTGCACAGCCAGCCATTATAGTGGGAGCATTCACTGCATTGCCTGCGAGTGACAGACACCTCTAAATCAAAAGCGGAATTACAGTAAAACATGGGTTTTATTACGCCAATACCTTAAGATAAACCGAAGAAACACAGCCAAATTGATAAAACATGTCTCGGCTCAGTCCCCACCTGTCTTTTTCCAATAACAAACCTTCACAATTAAGTTCTAAACTCTGGCATAAATCTTCGAGGACGCAGGTTTAAAGAGTCCCTCCAGGCAGGCAGACATTTGCTTTTGATTGCAGTGTGAGAAGGAAAGAATGAGGTTTGTGTCTGGATTTTGGAGTTTTTATATTAAATGTTGTAGACTATTTATACTGTTTATATTGCAGTACAAGCAGACGTGCACAGACAAAAGCAGACCTAGCGCATTTGGGGAGGTTCACCCCTTTCACAACGTAGACACACACAAGTGCACATACATTTACAATGTGAATGTGTGCACACATGTCACTTTCAAATACCATATTCAATCACAGATGAGCTCCTACCAGCCCGTGACAAATCTCCACCTGTGTGTGGGATCAGTGTTGTACATGTGGGAGCTTGCCCTGATCCCACAGCCTCTGCACTATCACCCACCACCTGAGGCCCTGCTTGAATAACTGACTGACTGATGGGAGAATCTCACCTGACAAAAGGCATCAGTGATTGATAACCAGGACTCACCTGAGCACCCGAGGGGGGCCCGGCGTGCCAAGGACTGCAAACCCCAAGAGGGTGCACCTTTCTTGGGTTTGTCCACCTGACCGCCTGGGGCAGATTCCCCAGCACATGAATCTGTGTGGTCATCACCACAGCTTTGTGTAACCCTGAGTGTGTACCAAAACTAAAATATATACAGTACATCCTGGGGTCGGGAAAATTAATTAGATGCTAAATAATTTATACTTTGATACAAGTGACTCTTCTGTTGATCTTGAAAGGAGTCGCCTCATAAAGCGGGTCTTGGAAACAACCTTGAGGTGTTACACTGTGTAGTGTGAGAAATAGGCTTTTGCCTCATTAAAAATAAATCAGGCCATTTTACACCATGCAAGAGCAAGCCAAATTGTGCGAAAGAAAGGACAATTAGTGCAATATCAATCCATTTCATCCTATTTCCATTTTTTCCACTCATTTTCTTGTTGCTTTATTTCAGCATTATAATGAATCGAGCCAAGAGGAACATATAAACCATGAGGTTTTTGGGGAAAAAAAAAAAAGCAGACAAACTCCCATCTAGCTCATAGCTATGTCTGGATTGCCTTCTGCGCTGAGATAGGAGTCAACATGTTTAGCAACATCAAAAGAAAACCTGATACCTTAAGTATAAGAAGATTAACACTTGCAGTGATCTTGAGCTTAGGCTTCTCCAGGACTTTCAGCAGACTGTGCCAGAAGGGACAATTACCGATGAATTGGCACCTACATCTCGTAGTTATTTAACAAAATCTGGCACAGTGTATAAGCTCTAGTCCTTAAGACTTCCTTTCAAGTCTGGCCCCAGTATCAGAAGGCTAACAGATTGGGGAATGTGACGAGGGCCGACAGCAGGGGAATCTGCAGGGAGGTAGTTTGGGGGAAGGAGAAAAAAAAAAAAAAAACACACAAAAGAAAGAAAAACAATAGAAACAAAGGGACAAACACAGAAACAAAATCATATCACTTGGTAGACATTTTATTTCCTCACTTTAGGGCTGTGTCATATCTTAGGCTGGATATTTGTGGTGTGTCTGAGCTCGCTGGTATGCCTGTGGGTTTTTACTGTGTACCTCAGTGGGCTCAATATGACAACTTCAGGAATGTGACATTGTGTAAAACTCTGAAACAAATGCTGACAATCTGACAGAGTATGTATGCATGCAAAAACACGCATGCAGAAAGATACTTAAAACAAATTTTAATTATTTAAAACTTTTAATGACATATTATTTATCGATTATTACTATTTAAATCTACTCATAACACTGAAGTGTCACACACGAACATACACACCCATAGATATGCTACAAAACACCTGTAAGAGATGTGTTTCATTGCCACAAGCTCTCCGTTAATCCTTACCTAGAGCACCATGCACTCACCACAGGACTTCTCAAGGTTTATGAAGTACACTACTCTTTACACATATATCACTCCCTATTAATCCAAAGTACATACTGCATGCTTGTACCTACAACGATTTTGTACAGCAAATGTAATCTGCCTGTCAGAAGGGATGCCAAAGAGGAAGCCACATGGGGGAGTCATGGACAAGCTCTTCAGACAAAGATGTCTCCTTCCCTGCAGGGAACTCTGACAGCATCCCCGTTTTTCACCTCCAGCACATCCGAGCAGAAGCAACAACTTATGTGAAATTTCCTCCCAGGTTTAAACTTACTTGCACATAAGAACTAACTTTTAAATTTGTATAAACCCACTATACGTCACTTGTCTAGCACCATGTGGCAAACACAAGAGAAGCTTAGCGGCAAGAAACTGTTTACTAGCATATGATTCATAACATACAGTCGCAGAAAAAATTATTAGACCGCCCTTGTTTTCTTCAATTTCTTGTTCATTTTAATGCCTAATACAACTAAAGGTACATTTGTTTGAACAAATATAATGATAACAACAAAAATAGCTCATAAGAGTTTAATTTCAGAACTGATATCCAGCCATTTTCCATGTTTTCATGATAATAACCAAAATCACTTAACCCTGTAAAGCCCGAACCATTAAATCATTTACAGAAAATTCCAGTTCTTTGAAACTGGAGCCTTTATTGGGCCATCTGACCAAAAAAAATATATATATATTATTCAATTATCGATTTCCATGTATGATTTTCAACTTTGTATCATATTTGATACATCATTTCTCAATGCTCAAATATTATTTTTGAACAAACAAAAACATAATATAACACAAACATGTCTAACAAATTGGTAATTCCTTTTCAAAATTGGCAAAGTTCTACATCCTGACAGTCTTGTAGTGTCACTGGAAAAGCCTCTGGTGAACGCATTCCTTCCCCTGGTGGATTATCCATGTATTGCATGTATCTAATTGTATACATCAGGATTTTCAAGAAAAAAACATCACACTGATCATGTAGAAGGCTTCAAAACTCATGTATCAATATGATACGTTGGGTGTTATAGGGTTAAGTTTTACATCAATATCTAGGTCATTGTACTGACAAAAAACAGTGCTTTAGGTATTCCTTGTTTTCTTTTCTGTCTGTTTTAGTCACATGATACACACAGGAGTTAGTACTTGATTGCATAACTGTTGTTTTTGATGACTTTTGATGGTCTAATATTTTTTTCTGCGACTGTGAACTGTACGTACCAAATGCGTCACTGCTGATAGCTGTGTGTTTTTAAGTTTTAGGGCCAAAAATTGAACAATGTAGATTATAAGAGTGCAATGTCAACTAACAATTGTACTGCAATAGTTATTTTCAATAGTGCATACATGCTAGAGATAAGATTATTTGAGTGTGTTTGTTTCCATGTATGTATTGGAATTTTTTTTAATGTCAAATGTGACTGATCAAACATGATGATATCTTTTTTCTTTTTTTTTAATGGTGATATCTTTGAGGGAGAGATGTTTTTGTACATGTAACAGTCTCTGCAAAAAGTGACATTTTACTTTGTTTCTATACAGATTGAAAGTCACCTGGTATTTTCCATCCTCTACATACTTACAAAAGAATAATGTTGCTTGATTTTTTTTTCCTAATCAGAATGTCCAAATGATTATTTTCAATGCATTTGCTCAACATTTACTATAAAAATTCTCAGCTCTCAGCCCTTACAATATCTCTAAAACATGATTGAAGTGTTTGTGGTTTCACTCAGGCAGAGTTTGTCAAGTCCTGAGAAATAAGCCCTGACTCTGATGTCATCAAACCCTCACATCAGGTACTGCTGTGAAATACACCACAAAGCTAACCTCCACAGCCTTCCATTTACTTGTGCTCCATAAGCGTCACACTCTGTTTTCTGTACTGGAACCAAAGGAACACAGTTCGCTATTCGAAATTGGCTGCATATGAACATAATTTGTAGGAGACATGGGTGGTTTCCATTTGTGTCATCTGTCTTCTCTTGTAAGTCTACATCCACTTGTTAAGTAAAAACGCACACTCTAAACCATCACTTGGCAAGATTACAGAGCAGAATGATTCCTGAGTGGCTTATTCCTATTTAACTTGTTTCCACTCATTATGGGTCATCTGCTTTAATAGTTCTGAATGCAAGCCACAGCACGTTCAATGTTGTAAAACTCCCATTCTGCATTTTAAAGAAAGCTGCGAGCAATCTGATGCAGAACTCCAAGGCATGGTAAAGATAACAGGTGACAAGACAAGCGGCACCAGTTCATTGTTGGATCTAGAGGCCGCCTTGGGATACTGTGACAGGCATTGGTTTCTGACACATTTCCATGGTGGATGGGGATGAGCAGGAAAACTGAGTGATTTGGCGCTGTTTTGGAGAAATTCCCTCCAGTCACAACGCTCTATCATTCTCTAAACGTCTCTGGAGTGGCTTTGACAGACAGACGGAGTAGACGTGACCTGAAACAATCTGCTGTTTGATCATCTCTGTACCGCTTTCATTCTGTCACAAAGATCTATGCAAACTCACTTAATATTAAAAAAAAATCTCAGTATCATTAAAGTGAAAATAAGATCACTGGTGCAAATGTATTATACATCAATAACTGTGACAAAATCTATTTTGTAAGTAAAGTAAGAGGAAAGGAAATTTGTGGTAAAGGATAATATGCAGGTCATGGGGGGGATTTAGTACCTTTCATACGTGTGCAGATGTATAATATGTAGCTTTTTGCAGCTACATGGCCATACATCACTTTTGTAATGGATGGATGTAATGAAACAAATGATGTCAATGTAATGTTTCCCATCTCTTTTGCTCTGCCATAGTCTTCAAATGAAACTAGTATACTATGGTGAGCAGAGCCTTACTTTACAATGTTGCTAATAGTGTAAATTAATTTTGGTATGATCTTGATGAATGCTGGTAATGGTTTAAAGTATGGCGATGTAAAAAAAAAACAAAAAACAAACAAAAAAAAACTGGAAAAAATCAAAATCTTCCCAAGCGTATTTTTCCTCATTTCTAGTCCAAATAATTCATCACACTTAAAATAAGACATAATCACCTAAAGAGTAACTTTTCAGTGAGATAGGAACTTATTTTTAGACAATAGATCTGGAAAATTTTATTTCAAGAAATCTTACCAAGATCATTTTCACATGTTCCACTGGCAGATTTTTTTGCTTGGATTTAGCAAAAAATCTTGAATTAAGCAAAAAAAATCTGCCAATGGAACAAAGTGAAAAAATACACTTAGTAAGATTTAGATTTTTGCAGTGTACCTTTTACAACTGTACACCAGTGTGCAAAAAGCACAATAACACAAACCAGACCCTGAACCAGCATCCTCTGAAACCAGGTGAACCACAGCTGCAGTAATGAAATCAACCCAAGGACATAAGGAGTGTACATGTTACTGTCATGTATTGTTTATTTGTTAACTAATTATCATTGGTAAGTATTGGATGTTTAGTTTTAGACTGAAGCAAGAAGCTCCTCAGCAGCAGCAAACAAACCCAGTAGCCCTTGTAATGTTCATCTCTTGTAAAATATAAACATTATATCCACAGACAAATCTCACATGAGATACTCAGAAAGTTATGAGGCCAACAGGTCTCTGTGAGTCTGTTTATTACAGGGATATAAACTGGTCCGTGCTGACTTGGATTCTGCTTCGATTCTCCTTACCACCTCTCACACCAAAATAACTTCAGGACTGATGACTTGGCAGAGCAAAAAGCCAACAGTGACAGAACATAATACATCCATGAGATGAAGCTTTAAAACAGTGCATACTGGACAAAGTGAAAGTTAATTACCATGGTAACGGTTACCACCATGGCTGTGCAAAATGATAAAAAAACTTAATAGTGAAATGTTATAACTGATTTAATATTAACATAATTAACGTTTGTAGCCAAATATCATACAAACTCGTTGCAAGAATGTTATGGTCTCTCATCTAAACTTTTCAGTTAATTTTAATACAGTGAAAAAAGTAATGAGCAAAGGTTAAATAAGAGCCGATGACACCACAGCCCCCCCACCCCTCAACCATAGATACAATAGGAATCTGTGGGAAACAGAAATGTATCTGCTGAAGAAACACAGAAGCCAAAACACAGACAAAACCATACAGAAAAATGCACACTGACTGACAAATACAGACATCCATAAAGTCAGGGGTTGCCCATGTCCAAACAAACATTTCTGTGGGTTTGGCAGGAGCAGAGTACTTGAATCATTACTCTGGTCTCAGTCACAGCCTGACAGACACCTCATACGACCGCCATTTACACAGACGAGCCTCATGGGTAGACTGTCGGTCCAGCCAAGACAACATTAATGGTAAAACTGTAATATTATCATGATCTGCTCTGTCAAGATCATGTCATACATTTTTCTTCGTCGTCAGCTTTCATTTTGTTTTGCTTAAATTTGCTGTTTCAGTGTTTTGATTTACTTGGTATTGTTTTTTCAAATTTTACTATCATAACTGTACAGAATATTCCACCTGCTATTTACTGATGTTCAGACCATAGGGAGTAATTTAAAACCACAAATTTTATGTATGTTATGTTGTTTTCATCTTGCTGAATAAGGACTAAGATTGCAGTAATTTTGTTTATTCAGAGTTAAGGCTGTAATTACTTTAACATTAAATCAAGATCACCTAAATGAACAAAATCAGAGACTATGGGTGTCATTTTCTTCTGCAATGTTGAAGTATTTGTTCTGTTTTTGTTTTGTTTTTTCAATTTGCAAAATTTTCATCTTGTTGCATCTTATATTGGTATATTGATAAGACATTTATTGTGATAAATACTGATACTGATTCATCTTGAGAACATTTGTGCATTATTCACTCACTTCTAATCCTCCACTGTTTCTTATAGTTCTTCTAAATCTTTTCAGATAACTGATGTTCAGCATTTTTAAGTCACATCCATAAATGCTGGTTACCTAAAGCTTCATTCTAAAAACTGGTAGATTTCTGTATTCTGACAGCGATACATGAATATAAACTGCTACTGTAAAGGCCAAAGTTCAAAATGTTAGCTTTACGTATCAAAACTTTAAGACCTAATCTCAGGAACATTGGATAATGATTTAACAATGAAAATCTTCCAAATCTCCGCCCTTCTGTTATTTTTTTACTCACTGTGACCTTCTGTTGAAGATCATTTTATGACTTTGTTGATTTATAATGCTTTATACAGCGAAGAGTGACAAACCATCCAATATAATGAGGCACAAGTATAGCAAAGTCTGCCAAGTCATAACTATGGACCAAACCCCACTAATTTCACAACTCTTTAGCGTCGTTTCCTCTTTCAGGCAGTGCTTCGTTTATCTGAGAATGTGTGGGAAACAGATGGATGCAACCAGTCACCTAACAAATACTGACGCGCTGTTTTAAGCCCTGTTTATTCTGACGATCACGCATAGAAACACTCATAACAACATAGATGCATGCAAATCTTCATTTCAGTCCTTTTAGGCACATTTACAGGGGCAAATAAACTAACACACGCTATTAAAAGCCTCTCCAAGTCTCCTGCACTGCTGTACCCCGCCGCAGCCGACTTAGCCAGGATTTACGCAGCCCAGTCACAGCGTCTCCATTAATTGCTGAAAGTGACACCATGCACGGTTATTACACGATTACGACATGACAGCTCTCGTTTTTCACCATTAAGAAGCAGACGGGCCTGTGCTCAGCTGCAGCAGGGTGTCAGCACATGGAACGGAGTAGGCAGAAAGACGAGGGCCATGGCCACAGCATGGGGTGCTTAGCTTGCTTATGTGCTGGCACGACATGACGAAACTGCACTAAAATGGTCAGATCAACAACAACAATTTAACAGCTCAGATATATTTACAGAACAGTCAGAAGAAGCTAATGTCACTGTTCTTAGTCCGCCAGGAAACTTAAAAGTGAAGACGTAGAAGAAATGCAAATAATTATCGTGTTAAGAGTTGTGGGAAAAAGTAGATCAAGCATCCAGTGGAACAGATTTATGTCATAGCATACAACATATAAATATATACTGTCTGGAATACTGACACAAATGAGGTCCTGTTACCTTTACCAAAGCATGCTTTAATGAAAACTGTACTGTATAGCTGTTCTAATGTGCAACAAGCTGCCATCAAAATTAACTGAGATGAGCAACAAAAGCAGCTTAAGAAAGAAATTAAGAAGAGCAGTTATTCAAGAAATCAGCTTAGGCTACAAATGATTATAATAGAAAAGTGATTTTAATGAGTAGACATTGTAAACTAGTATCACTGTAACATGTTATAGTTATGTATTTTGATGCTTGTTTTAATGTGATAGTAAGTTCAAATAGACAGCCCACTCCTATTTAACTTTCTGTATGATAAGTTATTGCCAATAATGAAATATCAGAATGTCTTGTTTTGTTTAATTTTCTGACATTAACTGGTGGATGAACATTTGTTTTTTAATTTATTGTCAGCTGTCAGATATATTTGACTGACTGGGTTATTTTTGTATGAAGAATTGTTATTATCAGTCAACAAATTGAAATCCTAAACTAAATAACTAACTAAATGAATAAAAGAATGTGTAAACAGGACACAGAGGTCCATAAGTTCGTAGATTTAGATGCATTATCACTGCTATAATCCATCCATCCATTTTCTGAGCCCGCTTTATCCTCACTAGGGTCACGGGGGTCGCTGGAGCCTATCCCAGCC
>JAPQRP010000019.1:44899406-44926902 GCA_037367295.1 Apogon hyalosoma
CCCACCGACTGGTGTTGGAATCGAACCCAGGACCTTCTTGCTGTGAGGCACGAGTGCTACCCACTGCACCACCGTGCTGCCCCCACTGCTATAATTATAATTATTATAATTAATATTCATCACAAACACGTTTTACATATATGCATCAATATTTTCTGATATAATCTGTCATTTCCTACTACTTGAAAATAAAAATCTCATTTTGTCTGGGGCAATCGTAACTAACTCACCAACTGAAATACCAACAACTTTCACTGTTATATCCTCCTCTTAAAATGCTAACTTTTTGTAATTATTACTTCCTAATCTTTTACTAAAGTAACAACAGAGAATATATCCAGCTTGTGGTTCTATTAATTGCCCACTTTAAGCAAAGATGTCAAGGCCATATAGATTTTCTGCCATGGAAGTCGTGTGTGGCTGTCCCTCTCCTGATGTGAGAAGGTTGGGGCTGGGGTGGGGCGTGGGGGGAGCGCAAGGGAGGATGTGAATAATGCATTACAAGGTATGAGGCTGGTAAGGAGCCGGGGCTCTGGGAATTTAAAGGCATTTGTGTTTGTCACACAAATCAGGAAGTCTCGGTGCGCATGGAGGCAAATCTGAACTGACGGCTCAGAGAGGAGGATGACACCACCTTTTCCACAGAACTCGGGCCTGAGGAGGAAGCAGTCAGCGAGGGAGAGAGAGAAGAGAGAGAGAGAGAGAGAGAGTGAGAGAGAGAGAGAGAGAGAGAGAGAGAGAGAGAGAGAGAGAGAGAGAGTGCATGGGTATGAGTATGTGCCTAAGATGCATAACAGAGGAGCCAAGGAGATGCAAAGATAGAAAGGAGTAAAAGCAGCAATGTTATCCTGTTAAACAGAGGTCAAACACAATTGAATTGGTCCCATTATAGCTAAACAGATTAGATACATCAGCAAGTGCATACATACTAAGTTTTGCTTCACAACCGGTTATCAGTGATTGTTTGGAATTCTAAAATACTATGCAATATTACCTTGGATATTATCACTGCACAAACATTGTTGGAATATCTTTAACTCGTACAGTTATCCAGAGCCAATTTCAGTGTAGTAAAAGAGTAGGGAGGCATCAGATGTACATCAGCAGGCACAACACTGGGGATCAAACATAGGAACTTTTTTTTTCTTTTAAGTGGATATTATTGGCTGGTCTTTCTCATCTGACCCTCCTGCTTTTTTAAATAGCTGCAAAGTTAGAAATAGACCAATGATTCAACATTTACTAGCAGTTACTCTCATGTGTGAGACCTTCAGATAAGTAAGACTTACACTAAGGTCAGACTGAAGATAAAAGTCATTGACCCTTGCTCAGGAGGAGATACCCTTTCTGTCTGGCATGCTGTGCTCTGCTCTATGGCTTGTCTGTCAGGAGGCCTATGTGTGTGTGTGTGCGTGTGTGTGTGTGTGTGCGTGTGTGTGTGTGTGTGTGTGTGTGTGTGTGAGATCCAGTTGAAAATCATTTGTGTATGTCTTAGTGTTTCTATCTGTGACCACATGGGCTCATCACATCAGTCACTAAGTTATGTTTGACACATTCAAACAGGGGGTGGCGGTTGGTCTTTCACCTTGCTGGGTTTAGAGAGGGTGGTGTTGGTGGGGGGGCAAAGCTATTGGACAAAAGGGTGAATGTTGGGCGGGGCTTTTGCCCTATTATAGAGCAAAGGGCACTATGGTGCAGACAGACAGGAAACAGATTACCCTCTGAGAGATCTGGATTTCTCTGATGCCCCCTATCCACACCTCACCCACCGAGACAGCATTTTTATATCATATAAAATCTGTAATCATTCTAAGATATGTTCAAACTTAAAAAAAAAAAAATGCAAATTGAGATGATGGGATAGTTAGGACAAAGTGTGCAACAGTATAGCTGATGTCTTTGCCATTGTTGCTAACTCCCTGATCCCAAACAGGCGAAAATATTGTAAAATCATGATAATATTTTACTAAACCCTCCAAAGTCAAACCACCAGATCCTAATTCAATCTACTGACAAACTGTTCTTCACATGGGTGCAGTAGTTTGAAGAGGTTTCCTGCTTGGCTGCTGACAGCGGATTGGATGTTACTTAAGGAAATAGCTCAAAGGCCTGGCTTCCAAGCTGAAGTTGGCAGACACATACCAGACTTTCACTTTAAAGGCCGTGTCAGGGGTTAAGTGACTCTGGAAAAGAAGGCGGGGAGCTGCAACTGAAGTTATTAGGCAGCATAGTTTCTCTCATCAGCAGGTGGGAGGTGAGATTTGCTGTGAGGAGCAGGTGTTGCTCAGGGCCAGAGATCACAGCTGAATCTTAGGCTGCGATAAGTCCAATGCCACTTAAATTACATCCCCACTCCGCTTTGACCCTGCATGGCTTGTAAGTGTGCAAAGTGAGAGAGTAGGGGACATAAGTGTGAGAAACAAAAGCTGAGACATGTACATATGTGTGCAAATGAGTGGGTATGGCTTCTTTTTTTTTTTCTTGGTGAAGGCTATATGAGTGTCTACTTACTGTGTGTATACAGCAAAGAATACGCAAGCAGCTAAATAAAGTCCAGTCACGAATCACAGCTAATGGCATGTTTATCTGTATATAGTACCTCTCATTCTTCAAATGCTTTCACATCAAACATCTACCCAAGTGTTGATTTGTCCTCAACTCCCAGAATGTGTGGGTGGATAAAATGCTGCCTCTGAGAATGGAAGATGGAAGCTTATGTGGTTTTGTCATATGCAAGTGTTCATCCACAAGCTGGCATCAAGCCACAGATTTCAAACTCTTGTATTTTGTCTGAACCCTGTGCCGACACATGTTAATGACATTTTTTGAAAGAAAGAGAGTGGGAGTAAAGGCAAGGAAAGGGATGAAAGAGACAAAGTGAGAAGGCAAGGGAAGAGACCAGGGGCAGATGCATTTATTTGATGATTACCTTTTTGTTAGTTACAACCCCAGAGACTCCAACACCAGAAGCATTCCCAGCAAACCAAAATCATAAACAAACAAAATATGGTAGGAGAGACAGGGGATGAAAGTGGACAGAGAGCAGAGGCACGGGGAGCTTTGAGGATGAGGCGAGGTGAAGTATCGATCATCCATTGACAAACACAATAGAAATTTTAGATGTGATGTGAGAGGCTCCATCCATAATTTATCAGTGGGCCAAATGTGAGTGACGTGGGGTGTGGACAAGGGGGTTGGAAGGGGGGGTATTGATTAGTAGGGAGAAAAAAGTGCATAGTGCAAGGGGGGCTCCATAGAGAGAAGAGAAAGGAGGAAGGGATGCGGGAAAGCAGTGGCTGAGCAGGGAGGTGGAGGGGGGACGTAGATGAAGCACAGGAAAGCCATTAAGGATGGCAGTGTTACCAGACACTGGCAGCAACCGCCAGCGCAAAAGAGAGAAGCGCAAAGACTGGAGGAGAGAGAAAGAATGAGAGGTCAACCCCCCCCCCACACACACACACCCACACACACACACACACACACACACTACCACACCCTCTTTCCATTCCACCCCCTCCCCACCTCATCTCACCACCACCCAAATCAATATGACCATGTCAAAACATAAAATGCATGCTTTTGCTCTTAAGTAAAAGGTGTCTTAAGATTTTTAAAAGCATTGATTTGGGGATGGGTCGATGGAAATCAAGGCATATTTTCCTGTGCAAAGAGGGGTAATAACACTCAGCTGATAATAGCACAACAGCGGGGACCCAACTGTGTCTGCAAAGAGTGCACTGGTCAGATTACTGCACTCCACTCCAACAGGAGAGGTTGGGGGGGGGGAGGTCAAAGATTGAAGCTCTTACTACACAAACTGGCTCTGAGATTTGTCTATGGGGAGAGCACAAGAGGGAAAATGAGTTGATGGCACTGGACTTTTACTGCAGCATCTGCCAAAAACATTTTACACATTAAAGTGAGGAGTACCTAGACAATAAGTTCTCACAGGCTTCACAGGCTTGGCCTTGGGGAATATGGACCATCAAACAGAGCGAGACAGACCAGATAATTCCTCTTTTGCAATCCTAACCACACAGAGCCAAATCATTTTAATGAGAATTCTTTTGAATGATATATTGTTGTTTAAATATGTCAATCATTTTACCTAGAGGTGATAGTGATGAACTATTCCTACAGATGAATTTCAAGCCCAGCTCCATTCTGGGCGCCCTGAATAAAAACTCTGTCACTGAGGGGAAAATGAGTGTGAGCATAAAGTTTCTGGGTGGGTGCAGTGGTTAGGGAAACTTTTTTCCCTAATGTGTGCACCAGCGAGGGAGAGAGAACCTCCACGCACTCGGGATACAGCACCGCCCATGGAGAGCCAAACCCAAGCAGTTAAAACATACCAGGCACAAAGGCAAAACAGCAAGAAAAACACAAGATGAGAGACGGAAAAAACAAAATGATGTTCCATAATCAGAAACAAAACTAACACCCGCCACATAAAGGGCACTGCCAGTGTACATCCATGTGTCTTTTGTTGGTGCACCAGTTAGCACAGCAGCCACAAAATGGGGCTTTAAAGACAATGGCAATGCAGCGGCAATTAGCCTTATCCCTGGGTGTGGCTATGCTCTGTAGACACTCATCTGTCCATGACCACAGAGGCATGTAATGAATGACATGACATACGTAGCTCTGACACAATAAAACAAACATCTGGCTAAACTTAGACAACTCCCTTCACATTTGTTGACCCCTTGACCTTTTGTATGTATTTAAGCTAAATTTAATCAACAACAGCATGCTGCATTTAACACTCAAATATATAACAAGTGTGTCGGATAAAATGGTTTTATCTCCTGTGAATGGTCAAATGACAGACATATGTTACAAATTACACATTTGCCTCGTTTGGGGTGTTTGGCTCACAATGGTAGTAAAGTCAGTTACAAGAGAAGTGTCAGCAACATTTCATGCTGCTTATAAGAAAATGTTTATGTCTTAAGCAGAGTTTTGAAATTTATGTCATTTTATGGAGTCAGTGACAGACTTTCCAAACAGCTTTTTATAATATTTCACTAAACAGTCCATGTGGCTTGCCTTAGATTAGTAACTGACATTTTGATAAAATGCTATGATACCCAACAATTCCACTCCCTAAACAGTCATGGTACTGCTCCAAACAGCATTTATTTCAGGAGTATGTTTGAAAAGCAATGTTACTCACTTTGGAGCATCGCCCATCAAACTCTAAATCTAAAGCCAAGGCCTCTGAGTCAACAAGGTCTGACCTGAGCATTTCTCCAACACATGTTTTGGAAATTGTAGGCACTGGGCTAGTTAGTCAAATGGCTGGTCTCATCCTGATTGTGTGTGACCTGTTTTCACTACAGCATCTGAGAATGTTGGAAATGGAAGCCGGTGGGGAGATAATCTAGTCACCTGATCCATACTCGGTAGAGGCGATGACAGCCGTGCTGTGCCACCGTGTGTCATACGATGAGGAGGCCAAACGGCAGGTGACTGACTCTTCCTCGGTTAATGGACAGACCCCACCACCAGGAAGACATAGGGGAGAAGGAAAAAGGAGAGGGGGAAGGAGAACAGGATAACAGGGCTGGGGTAGATAGATGGAGCCAAGCAGGCAGAGGGATGGCTTCCATTTGATACCCCATTTGGTGTGGTGATTCTTGATAAAAGTGGATCTGTAAGGGTGAGGGAGGGAACGAGGAGTGAGGAATGGAAAGAAGAGGTACTCTGTTTCACACAGCGGTGGGCTTGAAGGCTCTCTGCTGGTACACCAGCGACACTATGTGAAGCCAGCAGGTATGGAAACCAAGCAATAGAGGATGCATATGAGCTTGGTGTGTTTGAGTGTGTCTGCATGTGTGTGTTTGTGTGTATTTAACAGCTTAATCAATTACACAACTACTTGCCAAAGAGGAAACAGCATTTGCTCAACGTGCATCCCACCTTTCAGAAGAGGAGACTACACAAATAGCTTATACACACAGCTCAAGCAAAGAACAAAGCATATCCCCCTTCTTTTGTTTAAAGGAGACTTTGGTGCATTGTATCAATAGCTAGAGTTCTAAGTGGAAACAAAGCCAGATGACAGTCATCAGTACGAAGGAGAGAGGGTAACCACACAAATACATCTATATTAATATCTTGTAGGACTACAGTCACACAAGATAATTGCCCAAAATAGATAAAGGGCCAGGCGGCATGCTAACACCCTCATAAATGCAGATGTTATGCGGATGATTTAATCACGGGTCTAACAGATGTTTTTAGGCTGCCCTCTTTCATTAAAAGCGTGCCGCTGCAGATACAGGAATCAAAGATTATTCTAGGAATTAGGATATGAAAAGCATGTTAGCTCAATTAAGAAAATTAAATTGTGTATATTAGACAGAGCCTTGTTCAACCAGCAGTGAGCATTTTGCCAGCAAGGCTGGAACATAATAAAATCAAAGAATCATGCCTTAATTGAAATGCACTTAAAAAGGATCATGCTGACAAATGTGATTGTACTGAGGCGCTAATGTGCACACCTCCTCCCTGTCCTCTTTAAATCCAATGAAATTGAAATATCTGCTGCTACTGACCACTTCCTGATACAATCAGCTGTTAGTACAGCACATGCAAAGCCATAGAGACAATGAGAAACACGGGAAGCAGGTAATCACTTTAAAAGAAACATCAGCTGACGCTCTCTCCAAAACTGAAACAACCATTTTCCAAACATACAACTGTTATACTGTATATATGTGACTTTGAGATCAAGAAAAATAAAAAGAAAGGTGAATAATGATCAACCGCTTCGCATTAAGCTTCGGTTAAACTAATAATGTCAATACCTGTCAGATAATGTTCATTTATCTACATTTAAGAACACAAATACACAGACGTACAATTACCATCCTTTATACATCTATCTACCTGGACATTATTTATAAAAAGGCAGACTTCTTTCAAGCCAAGAAGTCTTACATTAACACTCAAATATGTGTGGAAATATGGTTGACCATCTCATAAATTGGTATAAATAAATTGGTGTACAGTATTGTATCAAAATGCATCTTGATGTTTTGACTCATTTTCTGAATAGTTAAAAAAGTGACATGTTTTAAATTCTTAAAAATGTTGCACAGAAAATCTAAATATCTAAACAGTGAGAAATTAATGTATTAATTAAGTAAAGAAGATTACATTATAGCATGTGTTTTGTTTTTGGTTTTTTTTTCTTTTCTTTTCTTTAGAAGGCAAAAATCCAGTAGCCTATTTTTCTCAGTGCTAAGAGAATAAATCAGATTGAAAAACAATGGTAGGGAAGGAAAATAAATTATCATCTTGCAAGCTGGAAATCATGTATATGAAAATAAACAAGTCTCTCCCTTAACACTTTTATTTTATTTAGTAGTATCTGATGAGAACATTGTACTTGAATTGCAAACACTAAATACCTACACACATTTTGAGCTTACACTATGTTTCACAAACAAGCCTTTCCCTTTACATATATATGTAAGCAAACAAAAATAGAAGGTACACAGTTGGACTGCTGAAATGGAAACAAAAAGTAGGGTGTTTGCAATTTTTCTTACCATTAGTGTGTTTGCTGCTGAGCAGAATGTTACTCTCTAAGGTAATTCTCTGGAGGAGCCACTAGGGGAGCTTCCAACCCCCTTTTCAGCAAACTTGAGCACACTGTATGCAAACACAGAGGAACACATGGCAGACAAACACAAACACACAGATAGTGTCAGAGACAAAAGGGGAATCTTGTGTAAGTCGACAGAGCAGGGCTTTGCTATTAACATAAATTGCTTTTTTCATAAACGAGGCCAAGTCTGCTGCACTCTATCTTTTTATAATCACAGTGGTCTTCATCCCTGCATTATGCAGCCATTCACATTTCATCTTTGTTGTTGACACTGCTGTGTGACACAGTGAGCACGCCAGCATGCTATTGTAGAACAACCTACTATAGCGATGGGAATAGTCAGCACTCCAAAGTACAGAACACACCTCCATTATGCATTACACATCTACAAGATATTTAAGCTCTTTGTAAGAGTTAAGTCTTGGAGCCGTGCCGTGTCATTCTGTGGGGGATGATAGGGAGCTTTAGTCATGTCTGTATTAGCGGGATGACTTCCAAAGCCTCTGGGATGGCGTGTTACAACCACTAGCTCCAGTGAGTCCCTGCGTTGATACTCAACTCCTGGCCCTAAGCACCAGATCAGAACCCCAAATAGGTCTTGCATTAAAGGGGATAAGCCTTACCACAGGGACTGACTATTCACCAAATAAGATCAAATGAATCGCTGTAGATATTTTTTTTAAGTTCAAGTAAACAGAAAAGCTGTGGTTCAACAGTCCAGTGTGGGGATGGAGCCAAGGAGCACATCTCTGATTTCTGTTATATGCATGGGGGGAAAGGGGTGTATAAGATTATTGTGCTTTACAAAAAGTCTTAAGCGGGGGAAGTGAGACTTGAGACCTGTGAACATCAACTGACATGAATTCCAGGACACGTGTCGTCTTCAAAAGTGGGAAAGGCAGTGTTTTCCCTTCTTGGAGCAGAAGAACATGGTTCTTATTCTAAGATAAATACCGCCCATCTGTCTGGTGCTGTATAGTGCCGGGGTTTGTGTGCCAACATCGGAGCCCTTCAAGAGACACTTAGGTCTGTGTGTATATTTTCACAGTCTGATTGAAGTAAAACACAGCCTTTAATGTATCATTTCAAGTGAACACCGTGCCCAAATGAAAACACACACACCTACAAGCCCCACTTAATTGAAGGCTACAGGTTTTCACATAGCAGACAGTTTTTTTCCCCTTTTTTTCCAAGGGGAGAAGAGAGCACTTTTTGAAATCAATATTCTCAACTTGTTTTCCTGCAAATTAAAGCTGCCATTCTCAGGCAGGTGTCACCAGGGACCAGCACAGAGAGGCAGGGAGGGATAAGAACTGCAGTGGTAAAGTTTTATATTTCAAGCAAAAAAGATTGAAACATAATCCTGCATTATCTCAAAATGACTGAAAGACAGAGAGAGAGAGAGAGAGAGAGAGAGAGAGAGAGAGAGAGAGAGAGCGAGAGAGAGAGAGAGACATGAGAAAACATATACACCAAAAGGGAGCCCAGATGCTATTTCTGTTTTCTAACAGAATAGGGAAGAATATTCAAAAAGAAGAATAAAAATATCATGAAATGATCACAATTTCAAATGTTCCTTATACATTTGTCTTTGCGATATAACATAATAAAGTGTCTAGTACAATAACTTGGTGTTGACATACTTTCCATTCATGGGAGAAGAATTTCATTGGTTTAAGTTTCTGCCTCATCTTCCCTCTCAATAACATGCAATTTCCTGCAGTTAGTCTACATAACATGCAATTTACACACAAGACTGCATCCTTCTCCCCGTCTGCTCCGATAGACCACGACTGTAGTTGCTATAAAAACAGATAGCCTCTTCAGCATGCTTTGTAGTGCCTAAAAACCTCAATTAGGTTCATCAATATTTGATGGAATGGCTCTGGTAAGGCCTTCGTCACCCCACCCCTTCAGTGCCCCAGTGCTGGCGTGATGTCTTTAATTGTTGGCCCAAAGCACTGGAGACAGACAAGAGTTTGCTTGCTCAGTAATGGATGGCTCTGTCCCTAACACAATATTGAGACTGGCTGTTGTGCGAGCATGGCTGCACACTTCTGGCCTGCAGTGAAAGGAAAAAAGGAGGAAAAGAGATGTAGACAGAAGTGGAGGAAAGTGGAGAAGTCATATGGCGAGCACTGCACTCCTAACATTATTTCACTACATATTGGCACTAGCTGTTACAAACTAGAGGTCACCATCCTTCCGTAACAGCGCTATAATCTAAGTGTTCACCCTCCACATCCAGCTCCTACAACAAAGAACTTCGCCGTCACCATGTAGAGCATTGCTGGCAGGAAGTAACCACGCCAGGCCTAGCTCTTTAGACTATCTTCACATAAGGCAGGGCTGTCGAGATAAAACAGACACGAGAGGAAAACATGAAAGACAAGTCCTTACTCTCCCTGCCTCTCCATATCTCCTCCTCTTTCCCCTGGCTTGTGTTAGTTTCACCTTGGCATGCAGCAATCACATCATCTATTCTTGCATGCGCTCCTCTTCCAGGACCCCTGAGCTGTCCTGGGAGGTGCCTTTACGAAGGGATTTCTCTTCATTGACTTCCTAGGTAAATTGATTTTAATAGCCAACACTTGGGGCCTTTTCTCACAGCCTCCAGGCTCCGTCACGCCCTGCCATATTTCTCCACTCAGGACGTCTGGGCTATTTTCCAGGGCTATTGGAATAAGAACTGATGAATCCCTTTCAAGGTCCCAAGGAGATAATCTCCTGTCATTTCTGATTTGCATAACATTATTTAAAATTTAATGTAATGGCATTAAGCTATAGAAGACCCTCCCTCTTCTGCAGTCTCACATCTGTTTGCAGTGTGTGCACATACACACTTGCATTTGGCTATGTGTGTATGCAGAGACACAACACTGAGAGGGCTAATTTCTGATGGGGCTACAGGAAGCCCCCTTCCTCCCACTACCCCTCTCTGTCTCTTCCTATCTTCCCAAAGCGACCCCCACCTTCCAATCTGTCCCAGCTAAGGCATAGCAAGAACATACAGCTCTGAGATAATCAACAGATAGCTCAAAGCAGATGAAAGCGGTATCAGATCTGTCCACACTCACACACAGATACATGCACAGAGAAGCTAACAAAGCAGTGTGTTTCAGAGTAGGGCCAAGGCATAGCCCAAAGGACTGAGGGCCTCAAACCATTCCATTTGTCGGATGTCGGATATGTACGTGTCCTACTTACAAGGCTGCAAAGGGACTCAATTAGGCTGGAACCAAGACGAACTGATAAATTAATTTATTAATGAATACAATGGGATGGAGAACGGAGGAATGAACTTGCTGTTTTGTTTAGGGCTGGCTAGGACAAATAGCACAGCAATACGTAGTTTAATTTGGAAAAGATGATGGGTCATACTCAGATTATGCAGTGAGTCAAAAAAGTTTGTATATTGGGTCTCTATTAGGTGTTTTACAGTACAGTCATGCAAAGTAGTTAGTGTTTCCCTGTGTAATCTTTTCAAACATATCTGATAACCACAAGCATAAGGTGGACACATGCACTTGCATTGAGAAACAAATACAGGTAGAATTGCATTACTGATACATGCATATAGAGCTGCACAAACTCAGAGGCACAGCACACAGAAACATGTTATTTCACTGCAGACAGACAAGAACACAAACACACAAGAAGTCACACACACACCATCTCTATTCTCTGTGGTAGAGCATCTTCCACACATTAAAAATAAATTCATTCAGAGTCAATTTAGGGAATGTTTGGTGATGCAGGGCAGGAATACCATCTGAGCTCTGGGAATTGTAAATTGCTCCCTCTCTCCCCAAGGCATTCTCTTTGTCTATCTATTTGGTGTGATTAAAAATACAATGATGAATGCATATTTCTTCCAGATGAATAACTTGAAGGGGTTGGCAGCAGATGAATCAGGAAGCAGCGTGTTGGTAGAAAGACTAGCCAGGTCAGACAGATCCACAGTCAGATCCTCTGTAGGCTGGACTTCCTCAGTGTGGAGGAAAAAAAGAAGAGGTCGTCTGGACATTTACCACGTAGGGCTGGACCTAGTTAAAATCACATCAAAGCTGCAAGCAAGATTTTTCTGTAAAAATACATCTAATCTGCCTGTTGAACCGCAGAAAGACAAAAATCCCATTCTTATATGCGAGACTTAAACTAGGCATGCGCCTCCAAAGTTAAATTAAAGCGCACAGGGCGGTGCTGATGAAGTCGGAATTTAAGAACTAAATATTAATTTTAATACCACTTTTTTTTTTTTTTTTACTTTGACACTGATTTAAGAATATTTGTTCATTTTCAGAATTTGCTGAAGTCCAGAAGAAAAAAAGAAGGTGTGTTCTGCTACGATTTGCTTGTGCCAAAGTACTGGACAAAGCTTCTTTTTAAAATTTTCTTTTAAATAAACTGTTGAAAATAGTTCTCAGCTCTGACTCTGACAGAGAACTACAGTGTTCTATTCCATGTTACAAAAGCATACATAAATGCATGCATTTATCCACATACAACTAAACATCACACAACTTTTAAGAGTCAACTGGGCACAAAACACAAAATGCAAGGCTCCCCAATGGCCGAGGACTGTCTGGACTTGAAGAAGAACATTTGAGGTGCATATCCCCTGTAGAGATCACTCCTGGCAAAGCTATTGAGTGTCCCCCCCACCACATCCCACCCCTCCACTCGCCCCTACAAACCAGTGAGAAAGGCCCTCCTCTCCTTACATGTCAACTTCAGAGAGCATGTCTCTTTCTGCCTCAAAGCTTTGATACCAAAATAGTCCGGGAAGCCTCTGTCTTAAATATGCTCCAGCAGGCCTTGATTCTATGGATAGAGGGAGAAGAAAGAAAAAAGGTCGGGGTTAAAGAAAACATGGGAATCTGGACTTTTAGAAGAAAAAGTGAAAATGTACAGGCTTCTAAACGTTTAATGGTTCTTAAAGTGTTGTATTGCAAATCGCTTGAGGAAAACGCAGTGACACTGACCAGCAAATAATTATTTGCTTTTAAGAAATTCAGACATCCTTTACAGGAGAGTCAACACTGAACTTCTTTGAGTTCCTTAGTGTCGATTTCATTCAGACTCCATATGTATAACAAATATACGAGTACTTTAAATAATCAGAGCGGGAATAAGAAAGAAAAACACAGACAGGGAGAAACAGAAACACAGCAGGGGGGTCTAATATCTAAATCCATGGAGACACATATATTTGATATATTTGCAAGATACAGATCATTTTCTCTTAAATGACATGCTGACACTCTTGTATTCACAGGTAAAACTCTGGCGACAACAGTGGGCTTGGCTTTTTGTGCCTTGTCCTCACACTCCCAATAAAACAAGGATGTAAGGACACTTTAGGGTCTTAAGACGTCTTAATAAAGTGAGGGAGGGGCAGGCACTTTGAACATGTTGAGACTCTGAATATACATCAAAACACATTAGATTAGATTACATTAGATTACATTAGATTAGATTAGATTAAGAAATTAGAAAGTAACAGCAGATGTGTCTTGGATGATCATTTCTAACAAGATCTGGAGTTTTTGCTTGATTTGCTAATAATGAAGCACATCTATAGCATAAAACATAGACTGCACAGACTAGTTTTGCAATCTTTCTTTGCAAAAATGAGCTCACCATGCTGCACAAAGGCTACTGGCTGCAGTTTTAAATGTGGAGTGTTTTCTGTGTGTTACTCATTTCATAAACTGAGGCTGAGAATCAATCAGTACACCTTAAATATCATTCCAACAACTTTTGACTATAATATTTATTTTTGTAGACTCTCTTGCATGACATATGCTTTGGCAATTAATTAATTAATTTTCAAATCAGGGTTCCTGCAGATTTCTACAAGTTAATATAAGACTTTTCAAGACCTTTTTAAGACTACTTAGAACAGAATTTAATGCCTATTTTATGGCCATACTGGCAAAAAGTCACGACTCCTAGAATTTAGGAAAATGTACTCCAACGCCTTGATTCCTACCATTCCAAGTCATTCCTCAATGGGGACTGCAAAGTAAGCAATAACTGGTTCCTAATATAAATATAAATTGGTTAAATATAAATTATCAGGGTGGAACTGAGTAGAATAACATTACTTTCTTTGCAGCTTGGACATTTCCCAGATACATTTTAACACAATACAGCGAACAAGTTCATGGCAACATAACTTAAGACCTGCCATATCAAATTTAAAACCTTTTAAAGACTTTTTTAGAGTATTAAATGCAGATTTGTAAATTCAAGACTGTTGAGACTTTTTAAGACCCTGCGGGAACCCTGTCAAGCACTTAAAACACGTTTATGAATTTCTACCAGATTATGCAATCTGTGGACACTGCATCACCTCTCATAGGAAAAAAACAAAAGTGGCTAATGTGGAACATCATTCAGCTATGGTTACAAAGCAACACGCATATTACACAACACTAGTTGCTTTTCTATTGTCCCTCAAATTGCACAAATATAACTTGTGCATAAAAATGTACCTAATGGTAAAACAACAATTTCACCCAAACTCTCGTTTTTCAATTAAAAGTTTTTGTACTGGCAATAGGTGGTTTTTCAGGCATAGCACAAATGGTATTTCATGCAAAACTGCAATGGAAAGACCTTTTTCACAGCTAGAGTCATGTGAAAAAAGAAAAAAAAACAGATGTTGACGGATGTTACAACAAGCGAAGAAGAAGAGTTTTAAAAGAAACATGATGCAGTATGTGTGGACATACCAGGAAACCCAATCATTTTTTAATTTAGAACAGGATAGAGGGGTAATATATAATAATAATGAATATATCTGTAAATCAACACGATATTTACGTTCGTTGCCATGTTTATGGAATGACTTCTCATGTCATCTCACAATAATAAATAAACAAATCATTGCATTTGTGATTTAATGGAAAAACCGACATTACATACTTCTGTTTTTTCGACATTTAGTAAGTATTGGTAAAGTTTTGCGCAGATGTCCAATGGAAAAGCGACTACTGATACATCTTTGGAAGCTTATGGAAAACATCAGATGTCATTAAATATTTGATAACAATTGGATAGGAATGTACGGTATCCTGTGTGTGTTCAGATCCTGCATGAGTTGTCCACAATGGATCACATTTGTCAGCATGGATGTTAATGCAAGTTTTGAACAGGGCCATACACTCTACCGCTGGATTCAACACGCTGCCGTCTAACCCAACACTTAGGTTACAGGCTCACTTGTCTGTTTAGCACGGAGGCCAATGTTGGTATTCTGTCTCATTCTACAGACAGGCCTCACCTTATTGGTCTGGCTTACCTTTTTCACGTAGCATTGCATAGCACTACTGAGATGAAAGTTCTTGCACCTGTCAAACAAACTGGTGGAACTGTGATAAATTAATGATCAAATGTCTCACTGAGAAGAAGTACAGTGGCACTACTGAGTCCTGTAAGCACCAAAGCCAAAGAAATGAGAGAGAGTGTGTGTGTGAGAGAGAGAGAGAGAGAGAGAGAGAGAGAGAGAGAGAGAGAGAGAGAGAGAGAGAGAGGGGAAGGAGTCGGAAAGTACCAAAGAGGGAGATAATAAGAAAAGGAAGGAAGTAAAAGTTAGAAAAGAAACTGACATCAAAACACATTCAATAGTAAGTGAGTGAAGTTGAGTGTATGTGTGAGTGTGCCCATTCATGTCCACATAGTGGGGTGTGTGTTCAAAGATAAGAGAGAGAGATGAGATTGTGTATTTCAGAAGCAGCAGTGTCCACAAATTTGTGCATCACACACAACGCACTGGTGTGCTGTGACCTTATTACGGGATGTGCATCTGTCAGTCTGCCATTCCTGAAGTCTTATGCACATCCAAAAGCTGCCGGCTCAAAACACTGCTCCATCAGACTGGGCTAATATTTGTACATTGCACTAAACAGTTATAATAATAGATATAGACAAGAATATTATCAAATCAGAAGATGCAAGCTAAATACAAACAAAATTCATAATTTATCTGCAGCTCTTTCATGAGGATTTACACAAGCAGAGAAAGGAGAAAAAAAGCTTTAGCGGGTCTTGCTATCTTTCACCATGTGTATGATTGACTATACTTTGGGAGACAGGGGTTGCTGTGACTTCTGAGAAAAAAGGGGGGAGATGATGTACAGAAATAACAATAAAGTGTTTTGTAAACAACACATGCGTGTGGGTTTTTCCTTGTTAAAAGCGGATATTCACTGTGAGTGACAGGATACTCTGTTCTTTCCTGCACATTTCCATCCCTATTATGTCGTCCGGGCATTGTGACGGAGCTCTGCAGCTCATCTCATATGCAGTTATCCAGCTAACTACCAGCCTTCCCCCTGCTGCTCCACAGGTCTTTGATAAGAACAGAGGGAAATTAAAATCATGAACCTGAATTATGAATCCAATGACAAGATAGCCTCTGAAGACTCTTTCTCCGTACCATCTCTCTTGGCTATTTCTCCCCGTCTCTCTCTTTCAGGCTCTCTCTCACTTTTACTCTTGTTTTTCATTCCACTTTCAATCCCAGAGTTGTTCTCTTTCACTTTTTCCTTTTTCTCAACCCCGCTCTCCTCCTCTCTTGGTTACTGAACACTCATCTGCTAGCATATTCCATAAGAGCAAGAGAGAGACTGAGGGGAAAGAGAGGAAAAAAGTTTCAAACGATGATAACACACAGTTTGATAAAACTGACAAGGGACTCAATTAAGGCTTCCCTGTCAAAGCAGGAGTGATATTTTATTAAGTGGCAGTGTGCCATTCGATGGGTACATCAAGCGACACATCTGTAGACGAGAGGACTGCACCAGCCGAGTAAGAGGGACACGTGTTGCCACTTTCAGAAAACATCAGTCAAAACTCACTTCATCAAGTCTGCTGAAAAATTAACAGACCCCGATATTAGGATGCTCATTTACTTTTTCATGCACCACCCCCTTACATTTGAGGAAAGAATCCTGCTGTCCCCCTTTTCCTCTCTTTATTTCAAACACATCTGAGCACAAAGACTTCTGGTATTTGCTTTGGTTACATTAACATTAGAACAAGTGCAACCAAGACTCAAATGTAAAGAGACACTAACAAAAGGTCTGCATTGTCGCTGTCATTCATGCAGCTTTGAAAAAACAAGATTTTTAGGGCAACATGTACTTATTTTGGGATAGTGTTTCTAGTGTTCCAGGCAGCTGAAATTCTCTTTCCATGATTCCTGATTCAGTCTGGTAAAGAAAAATAAGAGACTAAAAAAAAAAAAAAGCACAAAACCTAACATTATAAATCACCACTGTCATAGTATTCAACATAGAATAGGTTCAACTGACTTAAAGAAACATCATTTTACTCATCAACACAAATACTTAAATTGTATGCAGATGTTAGTTTATATCTGGAATGTTTGGATACCCTTGGATTCCCACTAAAATAATTTCATCGCAATGAATTTGACATCAATCTTTCTTTCTCTCTCTCTCTCTCTGGATCTTACTTTATTTCACATTTCTGATGACTAGCTGTGACCTTATCAGATTTCTCCACCATTCACCAACATATATTAAAACTCAGACCGATTCAGTGAAAAACAAAACATTTAAATAAAAGCAGTTTTCGCCTCCATCACTGTGAATTTGAGTAGCAACTATACATATAACCCTTGTTGTTTGTGTGGACAACTGAATATACTGCATATTCAGCAAGTTCCTCCCTACTTTAAATTTCTTTTCAAATAAAAGTAAACTTAATCCTTCAGAGAGCACAAACATGCTGGGGTTGTTAAAAAGAAAACAGCAGTGCTCTGATGTGCCTGGAAGAGGCCATGGTGTTACAGTAAGATGAAACTTTAATTCTGATGTCTCTCTTGTAATTGAGATTGCTCTTGTAGGATGTCGCACTGCTGAAGAAAAACAGATGCCCCTGTCCACCCCCCACACACTCTCACAGACACACCATAAATATGTGTATGCATAGGTTTACATGTTGTAAATACGAATTACATGCAACATGCCTCTATGCAGGATGTTTTCATGTGATTTTGCCTTCATCTCTGTGAATGCATGTGGGTGTGTGTGTGTGTGTGTGTGTGCGTGTGCATGTGTGTGTGTGCGTGTGCATGTGTGTGTGTATAGTGGAGTTGACACTTGGTTGTACAAGAGCACAGCGCTGACCATACATAGTCTGTTTCATCTAGAACAAAAGCTCTGTTGGAGGACACAAAAGGCCAGGTTCAAAAGCATTGCAGGCGTCAGGAGCCGAGGCCTAGATACATGAAACAATCAGTGTAAACTTGTCTTCAGCTAAGAGGGCTGTGATGCACCTACAACAATGCTAGCCATGCTCAATTGTAGCTCTGTCCACATAAAATAAGATTAAAGCTGTGGATAGATCAAACACAGTGTTGATGAGTAGTGCAAAATAATGTTCCTGTGGTTTTTTTTTTAAGTCACTGATTAATATTTTGCTCTGAAGACGAACAATCATTAATGCATGGTGCGTACAACTGACACCACAGCACTCTGCTTTGTGTAGTTGGCATGACGATGTGGGGGTGAAAAATAGAGGGATGTATGTGTGTGGTTTTCTCGCAATATATGTATACGTACAAATGAATTTTATAATGGCAACTGTGATAAGAGTGTGTGGGTGTGCAACTCATTCTTAAGGCCACATCGAAATGACAGCTACCGGAGATACACTGACTGATCCAGGCACTGACAAGCAGCTGTGCTGTTTTAATGAACAGGAACACACACACACACACACACATACACACACACACACACACACACACACACACACACAGACATGCACAGAGCTATAAATGTCTGAAGGTCTCACTCTCCCCCATCTCTGTTATTCCCTCATTTCTTCTTCTCTCCTCCCTGCTCCATCACTCTCTCCAGGATATTTCTCCCGGATATTTATGACTGATAGATCTGTCAGCACTCTTGCTAAACAAATGAAAGTTGCAGCTTGTGCCAACGAGGGGATTCTCTCATCAGAACTCAGTGAGACCGGGTCTGAAGTGGGCCCCTGCCTCCCTCACGTACCAACGACTGATCTTGATGAGCCAAGAATCGGGAATGTGACGTTTACATTCAGCCACCACATGAAGGATAAATGTATTTACTTTTAAGCTGCAGAAAGATGATGGGGCATTATAGATCTGTCATTTGATTGTATGTCACTAGGTTTATTTTGACTTTTTAACACTCTTCATGCAGTGTGATTATATAAGTCAAATTACAATTGAGTTCTGAAAGCCACAGGAGCAAAAGAAAATTCCAGAACTGGAAAATGTGCACCTTCCTTGTGCAGCTCTCACCTCTCAGTCTGAATCAAAAGACTAAACATAAAAGACACTGACGCCTTTTAATTCTGTAACTACAATTCTGGTAATAGTGAAGCCACATTTCCAAAACTTCCATGTGGAGAGAGTCCAGGTCACATCTGACGGAATATGATCAGGGATTAGTAACTACAGCCACCAAACTCATATGTAACTCCCTACATGTCTGAAAACACCTGACTGGACAAAATCTGAATATTATGGAGTAGATTTTTACAGCCTGAAAATGGGCAAAGAGTAGATGCAGAAGTAATAAGTGGTGCCACGCACAACAAACCCCACCCCTCACACAAATTGTAGCTTATTTTGGCATCGATCCAGCTGATGTCATCATGTCTATGCATGTGCTGATGTCAGCATATCATTTGCCTCTATATATGTGCCAAGTTTGACGTTAACTGAAACTAAATTGATGTTTTTATAGACGTGAAATTTCGGCCATTATAAGTAAATGGAAGAAGAAAAAAGATTGTAAAAATTCCTTAAAAAAATGTGAACTTTGACCTATTTTTCCCAAAATGTAACCACATCTATTCTGGGTCACTGGCAGTCTATAAACCAAATTTGGTATGAATTCAACCAATAGTTTTGTTGCTAGAGTGTTAACAAACACACCAAACCAAAAACAATACCCCTTGCCTCCCCTTCGGAGGCGGGGTAATTATGGAAGTTTGTTCAGTGATGCTAAAAAAGCTACTGAGTACTACAGCTTCAAAGTTACCTAAATAAAAATCAGCAACATAAGAGAAGTTGTAAGGAAATGACAGAGGATCAGATGTAATGTACTTCTACACCAACGCATCAGAAATTTAGAATTAGGCAGAAATCAGTCTTACAAATGTCCATTTCAGTGTTATTTTATCTAGTGTCTTTATTTTCTGTTACATACTGTTTAAGTTATAGCAGCACTGTGCAAAGTATTGCTTTAGTATAGTATGGAAAGTATTTCTTTGAAATATGTGGTTTACTTTTACTTTTTTTAATTCGGGAAATGTCAAGTTCTTGAAATTATTTTTTTCATAACATGTTTAACATGAAATTATTTTTGTTATACTGAAAACATAATAGCAAAAAAAAAATGCTGTAAAGCTTAAAGTTGCAGTAGGTGAAGCAGGGGGAAAACAATTGCAGAATCTGAAAATACACACCTTCCTTCTGCAGCTGTTTCCTCTGTGTCCAAACTAAAAGCGTACTGCTTCACAGCTCAGTGAAAAAGAGATGATACTTCTGTGTTGAGGTACAGAGTAGAGCAGAAGAAATCATATTTGCCTGAATGTCATCAGTGATCAGTAATTATAGCTGTCAGTCACATATTTAACCCCCTACCAGCCTGAAAGCACTTGTGATTAGCTGAAGTCTGTGTTACAGAGTAGCTTTGTTTTTTCCCAGCCTGAAAACACAGTACTGTGTAGAGTTGTTGTCTCCCCTCAGACTCTTTGAATTACAATATGCTAAGAGGTAATTATGGATTTCTTGCTCAGAAATGCCAAGAAATATCAAGCACTGCAGCTTGAAAAGCAGAAAAAAGCAGTTGCTACAAACAGATGATGCTTTATTTTCACAGTGTGATTACAGAATTTCTTTTCGTATGTAAACTGATGCCCTGTGGTACTCATCACTTTATCCTTAAAAGGTACGTTATGACAAAGATGCATCTGACCTAAGTATCTATTTGAATGACAGAGTGTGACTGAAAGAAACAAAGAAAAACCGGTCACTGTGTATGTGTTTTTGTGTGATGGAACTGGTAGTGTTTTGCTCCCCTTTGTACCTGCAGGCTGTTCTCCCCTGACCACATACCAGTATGCTGTCAGCCCAGGGGCGCAGTGCCAAGCCTCACTTTGGTCCCCTCACTCTCATCTTCCTGCAGTCACCTGGATACACAACAGACCTTCACTAAACCAACCTCTATTCATAAATAAATGTTTTCTGTTTTTCCCTATTTGACTGTATGTTTTCCAATTATCTATTCCAAGTGCTAAAGTAGTCTTTATCATTTTGTCAGCCTCATAGCATAATTGCCTAAATCATATTTTTGCCCAAATTGTGGTATCTGCATAACTTTACCCTATCACTGCTGCCTCATTTTATACAGACGTCACATTTTAACACAAATATGACAGGCAATTATGCAATGATGCTAACGATTTGCTAACATTGCAATAGAGAGTGTTTCTAAGTTATGCATCTACCTGTATTGTGGGAGACAGATTTACAGCATAGATGTGTATTTTGTACAGTAAGCAGAATCACTCTGAGTAAAACTGAACCAATCCTTACTGTGGCAAACTCCATTTAAGTATACGAATACTATATGTTAGAAATCAGGTGAGACTACACTTAATTGACCTCAACACACAATGTGAAACCTGACATGTCTGATCTTTCTCCTGAGAAAGAAGTACAGTTTAGAAATGTACTTCTGACCATCCAATTCATCCATTTAATTTTTAACTAAGAATGTTTTGCTAGTTTGTTATGCTTTACAATTCTACAGCTTGCTTGTTGAAAATGAACTGATGAAATGTGATTTGTATTGATGCTATTGTATTGTTTAAAAAAGCTTAAAAAGTGCAATTGTCCCCAAGGTTTATTGGTTCAAAGTGCTATTCAACATCCATCTGCCACAACTTTTCACAGCAAAAACACTTTTTGTCCTGTTTGTTTGTAGAGCTGTATGAAGGATAAAAAGAAAAAAATAAAACAGTACAAGTAAATGGTACAAGCTCCAGGTTTCGTATAAATTACTTGAGGGCTGTAATACACTCACATGCAGAACATAAATGCATCCACACACACAAATACACATGTGCAAAATGTTTAGTCTACACCCAATTTGTGTGTATATCTCAAAACAGGAACCTGTTCCAAGTTGACAGTTATGTTAACAGACTAGGAAGAAATTAAAAAAAAAAACATAATGGGTCAAAAATTGTACCTGTAGACTCTATAGGCAGAAAAAAAAGCTAGAAAAAAACTGTTAAGTAGTGACATCACGTAGTCTAACCGCTCTAAATATATACACATATGAGTGGAAGAAAAGTTAACAGGCCCTTAAATTATGCATTAATCAAACAAAGCTTAATATGAACTGACAAGGAGCTTGGCAATCTGGCAGCCATCTGGAAGACAGGCCTGTCAGTCACAGAGAGGTGAGAAAGAGGCATTGCTGAACTCTGGGTTAACCCCAGCAAGAGGGACATAGAAGATGAGAGAGGCAATGGCAAGGAAGAGACAGACAAAAACAAGAGAATGAAAATGAGAGACAGAGGTTGAGAAATACAGTGGCACAGGTTTAAAGGGTACATAGATGGAATGAAGTATAGAGGTGGATTTGGGTATTGCTAAAGATAGGGGTCAAGTATCACAGACGGCAAAACAAGGTCAGTAGAGGCATGTTTTTGACAGCTCTGGTGAAAAGTGTTGAGGTTCATCATAACTCAGCTTTACAAATAGCCACATGCACACAGACGCAGCTATACAAACAACTACAATGCAGCAAACACGGCTAACCACACACACATTTGCACAGCTCCTCACAAACATCAACCCAACACACTAAACTATGCGCAGAAAAACACAACCATCCATTTTCACTTCTTTTTCAGAGACAAACACACTACAGTCAACATTCCACAGCATCCAAAACACACCTCCTTAACCCAGACAACTGAGTGTCTGACTGCAGCCTAGGCAGGGAACCCTGTTGACAAACTGTCCTGTTGCAGGTGATAACATTGCTTTCGATTGCAGTGCTGTGCCTCAAGCAGATGACAATGTATTTTTTCAAATGCCAAATAGTTTCACCAGCAGGCTAAGCTGATCGTCGCCATTGGCAGCTACTTCATTGTGCAGATGGGGACACAGTAACGAGCTGAACATGAAGAAAACTGACAAGACTGTGATACGAGAAATGAACGGTACTTCTACCAGCTCATGCTTTACTTTGATTCGCTCCCTCATGTGGTTAGAGCCATTTTGATTTTCTCTGCCTGTAGTGTACTTAGACTCTTTTTCTCCTTTAAAATCCAAGTGTGATTTCACATTGTTCTCTACCTAAGTTATGTATGACAAATGCCTGGGGCCAAATCACCATCAAAGCAGCACATCGCAGGAACACTGCGCTTCCAAGCTTCTTAGTGATGACAGATGTCACTTTTGAAGTGAGCAAGGGGATGAAAGTGGCGAGGATGTGACGGGCGGCATGAGGACAGCTTCTCCGCCGCGACCTGCCATCATCAGTGCTTCTGAGGTGTAATGGGGAGAGACTGGAGAGGCCTGGAAGTTCCAACAGCCGTCTGGGGTGTCTGTGTCGGTGCCCAACAGGGGCCAAGCCTTAAATGTCATACCCACGTAGCTTGCAAGGAGCCAGCACCCAACTTGGCAGCCTATCAGCCAGCCAGTCAGCAAGACTAGCATTCAGCCAGCCAGCCATCATGCCTAAGCCATCCGAGTGGGATGGAAGTGTCTCCCTCCGTTACACTGGCTGCTCTGCCAGTGAATTCATCAGGGTATAGAGAGAATAGCTAATCTGAGGGAACCAGCGGCCCAGAATCAAAGGGCCACTGGCTTCTCTCTTCCTTGTGTGTAGCAGCGCTCACCTGGGTACTATCCCCGGTGTAACAGAGCAAGCAGCAAAAGGACTTGGTAAACAAGGCAGAGCAATGCAACTTTCAAACAGAGAGGCAGCTAGTGCAGGGAAACCAAAACAAACTCTTAACTCAGGAAATTCACAGAACGTTTTCCCCCTGCCTTCCCCACTGTTCCCTGTGTCTTTATTGTGGCTTGATATGTCACCACTGTCTATATCTCCTACTTACTCAGGACTTCAAGTGGCTGTCTCTATTTTGTTGGGCCATAAATTATTCAGTGCCATGTGTCTTCTTAGTATCTACGCTTTCCATTGGGTTGCTATCTTATCCCCTCTTCTGAAAGAGGGGCTGGTGCTTTGAGACAGAGTTTGCTAAAGGTAACACAAGAACTTCAGCACCGACAACCACTTTCTTAGTAGGAGCTCTTGTCAAGTACATATATTTGTTCCAGCACAAGGAAAATATAAAAAAGAAAAGCAAGAAAAAAAGTTGGATCTGAATACAACATGGAAACCAACAAGCACCACTGCTGCTACTACAACAACTTGGACTAGTATCTGAGCTAAAAATAATGACAGTATTCCACATAGAGGAGTATGTGTTTTGTTTCAGTGCATGCATGCATTCATGTGTGGCTGTGTGTGTGAGTGTGTATGTAAATAGCCATATGAGACTGCATAGCATTACTGTCCAGACATTGAAGAGGTGACCTGATCCCAATTAATCACACCATCCCAGGGAGAACTGTCACATCCCATCTCCATCAGCAGTACCATCCTGTTCTGTCTCCCTCTCTTGTCATCCTCTGTTCATCCATCTCTTCTCTCTCACTCTCTCACACACATCTATACACACAACAGACGTTGCACACAGACACTCCACCATGCCCCATGATTCCTTCACCAACCCCCCCCTTCATCTCCGTCTCTTTATCCACGCAGGATCCAAAGCTGACAGGTCAGCTGGCACCGGCCAGTCGGTCCCCACCTGTCCCCTAACTTCTTCCCCCAGAAGGCAAGATGCTAGAGCAGAGTAGAGCCACTTCTATCTTTACAGCTGCCAAAACAGGATGCAGCCTAAGGCTTTCTTTCCCCAAAGAGATGGTGTGTTTGCATTATACTAGTGACAACGAACAGAAAATGTTTTGTGGTTTATTACATTTCACAGTGAGAATTTGGCTAACAATGAGCATATACAGTATGTTGAAGTGAGAGGTTATAGAATGAATATATTTAGGAGCTTGTAATGCCATTGTATCAGAAACATAAATAGAGAGGGTGAACCTACATTTAACAGCGGTATGCTTGACATGACTATGTACTCTATGCATTGTGAAGCTTATGAGGGTGACTTTGTGTCACATATCCACACAGACACTTCTGACTATATGAAGGTGATACATATTCTAATCAGACTTTTGGATGTTCCTGAAATCACCATAGGAGGAAGCATTGTTGTTTTGTTTTGTTCTGTTTTTTTCTCTTAGACAGAGCTAGAAGTGGAGATCAAAACACCAGACACGTCTAAAATGAAAATGGCATAGTGGATACAGGAGTCATGTCGTAGCTTTGTCTTTATTCATCCTGATATAACCGTTTTGAGTATTCCCTTTGAAAAATGAAGAACTGGCATCTTGTGAAATCACAGAGGAAGTCAGGAGACTATGTATCAAATGTTGTTAAAGTTCTATTGTTTCACAAAAATGTTCACGATGTTCCCTTTGTGCTGTTACAGGACTATGACATAAAATCAGAAGTCTGCAAAACTACAGGAAAAAAGCTTCTTCTGAACAACATATGACTATTATTTTGTGAGCTGTTTCTTGAGAAATAACTTTTTTGTTCAGTTGTAAAGATGTTTGTTCAGTGGTTAAAAAAATTAAACAAGAGACAATGACAAAAATGTGGAGGACTATTGCATTACACTATTTTCCTTTAATTCACCAATGACTTGACTATAGGTGTTTGTTGTAACAGATGAGTCTGAAGATAATGGCTATAATTACAGTTGTACTGACTTGAATAAGCCCAGGAAGAAGGAAACCAAGGAATATACTGTAGGGATCCCATGAAGGAGGGAAAGCCCATTCCATGGGAACCAACCATAGGGGAAAGAGGAGGAGAAAGGTGGGTCTGAATTCCCAGCACAGACTATAAACTCCCCTCCGGTTACAATGTTTGTGTATTTCCCTAACCCCCCCTCCTCTACTGCCTCCTCCTCTCCATATCCAGCAGAAGAGGGAAAATTGGGAAAAAATGGAACAGTGGGATAAGAATTTATAATGATAATGAGGCCCCAAGTGGCTACCACCATCTTAAATCTTGTTAATCATCAGGTGAGTGAGGACTGTTTTACAGAATACACAAAGGACAGGAGCGAGTTAAACTGTGTTCAACAATCTGATATACGGACTTACTTCTCTGAATACCTCACCAAGAGCAGCAACAGTATTATGAAGACATTAACCTTTACCATAGTGAGGAAAATATACTGTGAATTAATTAAAGTTAACCTACAGTCCCTAGAAACACTTGCTTCAAAAGGATCAGAGTACCACTGTTCACTCATGGAAGCAGAAAATAGATGAGGGGAGGAGTTGAATCCTTTTTCCCCGTTTTCATTGCCAATCAAAACCAAACAACTAATCAAATGGAGGACTACCTAGTAGACAGGAGCAAACAATCACCAAAATAAAAATACTCACAATATATTTAGTAACATTTAAACCAAACCACAATCTTTTCCTCACTCTGATACTGGCATTTTTATTGCATAAACCTACTCTCACATAGCCAGACGTTTCTCCACACTAATGCACCGCTGTTTGTAGAAAGGTGTGGCAACCTCCACTATCATTTAGGTATAAAAGTTATCTGGGCAGTGCTGAGTGCAAAATGGTAGTGCATTTGCAAAACAGTGTTGGGAGAAGTTGTTTTGTTGGAACATATGCACATAATGAAGCGTGTCAGTATTCAAATGACTAAATCCCAACAAAAGTAAATAACAAATTAAAAGATGTTTGTTCAAAACTTGGCATTTTCAAGGTGTAGTTGCAGCTTGTTGTTGTTTCACATAGATGATGATGAAGGAAAATCCCAATCCTATCATTGTACAATTAAAATATTCACTCTTCTCTCAGAAAGAGTACTTCCAGGAAGCCAGACTAGCATAAACCTACAAATCTTTGGGAGTTGGGGTATGTCTTTTGGTCTCTGGTGGATTTATATTGTATGTACATTCAGTATTCTTCTCAACCATCTCCTGCCCGTTGAAGAGAGGATAGGTAGAGTTCTTTAAAACACTATAATGTTGATATATGTGGCATATTTTTGAATCAGATATCTTTTGATTTTATGTGTCCATGGTTAGATGAAATATACAATAACAACATATAATACTCTTAATGCCAGTAGGTGAATTTCTCAGAGACATCAGGACAAACATTCTCTAGCTATTTTTGGTTAACAGATTTATCTCCTATATTTACAAAACTCTGCATGGTCCAGCTGCCTTGACATATCTACTGTACACAGGGTATGTAATTATGAGATACAAAGCTAACTGACCTTGTCAAGATCTTCCTATGCTCTCAGAGCCAGCCCAGTGTAAGGGAGGAGGGGGTACATTCTGCAAATGTTACCCCAAACACACAAACACACACACACCTGGAGTATGGCTGTTTACCTGCCAGGTTAAAGGGCTGAAGTCAGTGACAGAAGGAGATGCAACAAGGAGGCGAAGAGGGTGGAAGAAGATGAATATGCAGGGCGAGTAGAATGTGAGGGAAAGGGGCAGAGAGGAAGGGGGGTGAAAAGAGAAAGACAGTACAAAATGGAGGTGGGTGAATGGGGGTCACAGAGTGATGAGGGGGTTAAATGCCACAAATGCCATGTCTCAAGGCCTCATAAAGACAAGCTCTGCATTGCTCCCAAGGTCAGGACA
>JAPQRP010000019.1:44935328-44951936 GCA_037367295.1 Apogon hyalosoma
AAAGGAAAGGAAAGGAAAGGAAAGGAAAGGAAAGGAAAGGAAAGGAAAGGAAAAGCATTTGCCTTTTAGCACCTGATTTACCACAACATTCTCATCCAGCTAAAGACCTAAGAAACCATTAACTTTTTTAATATCTGCAAGTAACACAAATATTTTTAACCTAACAAATACAATGTCCAAATGAAAACATTCAAGAACTCGGTTGAACTTATTCTGAACCTATCACCAAACCTGAGTACTCAAAAACCTGCAAATCCCAAATGTAGTCAAGTCAAGTAAGTGAATATTCACACTACTTTTTCGGTGCATTTTTTCATGCGAGCTGCACATTTTCCTTGGTTGTTTTGTATAATTTAAAGAGACTGTAAGGGAATGAGAGGTGTGTGTCATGATGTCTCTCTGAACTACCTATATTTACTACTGAAAGTGAATTCTTTATGAGACCACAGATATCAAAGACAGCGGGATCAAAGAGGATTTAATAAGCTACCCACTGTTCTATGAAACCTGAACTTTCATGTCATGAATTTTCGTTAGTTTCTTCATTTTGGGCTTTGGGCCAAGAACTGACACTAAAGGCAAACACATGTAGTCACATTGTCATTCCCTATTCCTTTAATTTGTTAGTCTGTAAACCTTGCAGAGCAGAATGTCCCAGTGGCTTACCAGTGCTTATTTTTTCAACAGTGTCAGTTTTGTACAACACACCAACTATCTGCTCATCTTATGGCATGTTTCCTTTGCTTCTCGCCAAAAGTATATTACTAATTCTTTAATAAGATGCAGTGGATTTGCCTGGATGTCTGTGTAGGCATAGCAGGATTGCCACAAATGAGGCTTATAGTTACCATGTTACATAACAGGCAAATACTGACTTATGAAAATATTGTTCTATTATATTTTTTATATTTTTGAGACATCTTCAGCATCTTCATTTAAAAAACATTAAAGTTGAAATTAGTTTTTCATGTACTTAATAATTATAAGTATTGATGTATGTATAACTATATGCTTCTTTGTTATGAGATAAAAATCTTTTTTGACATAATGATGAAACTTATAAAGTCAGACTGGCCAAACTCATTAAACTTTAACCTGAGAGGCTGAGGAATGGAAACCATGCAGTAGGTCCTGAACCACAACCAAACATTTTAAGCTAAAGAGAACCTGAGGTGAAAAAGTCCCTACATTCCTTGTACTACATCTTCTAAAACATTAAAAGCCTATATTTAATGTTCTGATGCAACTTGTATATTCTGGCGGCACAAGTAATTGAATTTCAATACCAGTTATAATTATTGCGAAACTTTTCATTGAATTGAGTGAAAAATGTGTAAGGTTGAATGGGACAACTCATTCTCTACTTGTGTACAGTCTTTTTCTTATCTACAGTGTATTCAAGAAATGAAAAATCTGTCTCTGTTTAAGCAGTGAAAATTGTGCAGTGTATGGTCAGATGGTGTTGAAATAGATGTAAACCTTATGTTATATAGTGATATTTTAAACTGACTGACACTAACCTGGATAAGTAAATAGATCCATGACACTGTTTGTTTATTACAATTGCAAATGGAAATACCGATTTTAAAAAAACTGAGCCCAACCGATATGGGATTTTTGGGGCAATTGCTGATACAGATATTGTGGGCTTAAAAAAGTCAATATCCGATACACTGGCCGACAACCTATAAATCGACCGATATATGAAATAAGGACATTGATATACACAGGATATAATAGTCTTATATTAGATAATGGTGGACATGTGAATTCAAAGTTGCATCTTTGTTTATCTCACAAAGATAATTGACACAACTTTAAAACGCTGCATAATAGTCTTAGATTAGACTAGTATGTGACCCATGGGGAACCATGTGTTGTAGATGTGGTAGTTTTTATGCTGGAGAAAGTAGTCTTTTGGGAAAAGATGTGAATCTATATTTTCTAAGTAGTCACATAAATGTCGGTAAATAATTCTTTAAAATGTAGGCGACAATTAAAATTCAGTATTAATATCAAGGTGCACCTGCAGAATGAAATTGTGAGGTACACAGGAAGTACACGGATGGGGGTGAAGCCGGGGGGGGCAGACTGTGATTGTCAAAGTGAAACCAAAATTGAACAGGTTTCACTATTCCTCTAACTCTCCAGCACAGACACACAGGAGCAGAGCGACAGAATCTCCGTGCAGCAAAAAAGTTTCTACATCGGTTACATACTGACTGATGCTGATTAATCGGTGATATGCTATAATTGGCCAATTAATTGTTCAGGCTCTACAAAAAATGCCAGATGACTTTTAACCAAATCATACAAGAAACTGTCACACATTTTAGCTCTTCATCACATTCAATTTGAATGAGCACAAATTCATCAAAAATCCACAATACAAATGGATGAAACAATGTAATTTAACAGATTAATATTATCACTGCCATTGGTTAAATGTCATCTCATATGCCAATACCAATTTTGATCAGCGTTTTCAAATAATATGCACGCAGATCAACATTTTTCTGGACAAGGAGTGAAGGGACTGTTTTCATTTTGGCCTCTTTGAAAGGTAGACATTGGTTCATTGATAAAGACACAGTCTGATGCCAGCTATTAAGAAGAAAGTCAAAAGCTCTTACAGTCATTGAGAAAATTGTTCCAACAGGCAGAGAAACACAAGTCCAGTCCATAAAACTATGCAACAAGAGGTTGTGATGCAACTGTGGAGTCATGGCTTGTGATGAGGATGGCCATGACAAAAGACCACATAACTTTACTCCCAATAACATCAAATTATCTTCTTCTTTTATATACAGGGATTTATTTTCACTGTAGTTTGCTATGGACCACAGAATTATGTAGATCACAGAATTGTGGCTTGGTAGAACTTGTTTATTTATGGTTATTTTATGTGGGTTTACAGACTGTCAGCACTGTAGTAAACAGTTCCTTTCTTTAAGCATACAACAACAAAAGAAAATCATGCCCTTGTCAACAGTGTTATAAGAAAACCTGATATTTTTACTGATGTATGTGTCCCTTACTACATTTGCACAGCAGTACAAACTGCATGTCCATCAAAAAAGTAAAGCTGTTTAAAAATACTCACATTAAGATAGATGTACTACTTAACAAATTTTACGCTAGAGTGGCTTTTAATGGAAAGCTAACCAAATTTATTCCAAATGCACGTTATACTGAAAATACAATACAGCTCTACTCTGGCTGATAAACTTGAACTCCAATCCTCACATCCCATGAGGTACTGGTCCCATGTGGAAGAACCTCCAAAGACCCTCTGATGTCACTGACTGCTAGCTCGATGGCGTTATGTATTCAGTTCCCTCATCCCCTGAGGACTGCAGCTGCTCACTGTACCAGTCTGTATGTTAACTCATGAGTTGGGGTATTGACACATACTGTAGCGACAGCAATCCAAATGCATACACTCTACCCTATCTGTCAACACTTTGTATAAACACTGCATGATGGATAAAGAAACATGGATGCAGCGGTTCACTATTGCAGGGGAAATTCACAAGGGTGAGCTATGTACAGCATGTGATGAATTTAGTATACAAAAGTAGAGCTGAAGTTGTGCTAAGAACCCTGTCTGTTGAAAATATAGGAGCCACTTCGAAAACTCAAAATGCAAATGTTTTACACGGAGGACATTCACATATACATACACAGACAGTGTGAAAGCTTTACACTGTCTGCATTTTTTTCTAAATATCTAGTATCTATAATATATCATGTATCTACCTGAATTGTATCAGCCAATGGTAGCTGTTCAGTGTATGCAGAATACATTGGAATATGATCCTTGAGCCTGCCTAGACAGCAAGCTGGCTGGTTGCATGGGTGATTAACATTTAATGTTAATGGTAGGCTTATGTTCAGGGCAACTGCACTGGGGTTAAGTAATGATAATAGCAGAGTTGGCCACACCACATCTGTAATAATGCTGTCTGCAAAGAGTGATGTGATGATTATGAAATTACTACTCTCTGCACCGTTTACTGAACAGTCAAACAAGCAGTTTCACTGTCAAGAAACCCAGTCACACAGGCATACACAAATACATTTGAAGACAGAGACACACAAACACACACTGACATTGCTCGCAGACTTAACCACATAGTCACAATTTCATGTTCTCTAGTATAAAGTAATGAATATTTAGGTGAAATTTTGTCACACATAAACACAGACAAGTGGGGAGTCAGCTTTCCTTGAAAAGAAAAATGAGTGAAATTTACAAGAAGCTGTAATAGTTTCAGAACAATGCTGAATTCAGTTTGATTTGGTGAAGTGGTGTATCCATTCCAGGATGATCAGACATGGCCTTCATTTATTAAGCTGTGTTTACTGAGACGATGAAACAACATCATCAATCATTCTTAAAGACTAGTACTCCGATGGGGAGAATTAGAATGCATTACAGATGTCACGCATCATCAAGCTAAACATCTCATTTCCACCTCACTGTGCGCTGTGTCTGGGGCTTGGATCCTTCTGTCTGTGGAGCATTTATGTGTGTGTTTGTCTGTGCGTGTTTACGGTTAAGTGCTCTTGTGACCATTCTCCCTGGGGCAAGGTATCCATCACTGTCCTGTACTGTTTGACTGGGCACAGCTTAAGCCCTCAAGCCTGCTCTGGTCCTCTGAATACCTCCCTGGGGTCGCTCTGTGTCAAGGGATACCACCTGCATCACACACATGCTAATACAAATCACTGTGACCTTAGCAGTCTTCTTACGCCCTCATTAGGTGATTAGTCTCAGAGGTGGGACTAAACTAACAATGCCCACCCCCACATACCTATCTTTGCCCCTGAACAGCCAAGTCAAGCCGGGGCACAGTATATATGGACAAGCAATTGGGTTTTCCATTAGAAATATTTCTTTAATTGTGGCTATCCACTGGTCCTTTGATGGAATGGTTGCCTTCCCCAAATTCCTTGTTATACTTTTTTTTTTTTTTTTTGCAGCTATTAAGAGTATTTTAACCAAATATTCATCCTTTTTAAGAATGGTAGTGTCCCAAAAGTTACAAAGATATAGAACAACAGGAATCAGTGTAATTGAATAACCCAACGCATGGTACAGTACATCCCCAGTCATCTTCCAAAACACAGTAACATATGGGCATTTCCAAAATGTATGTGAATGGTCTACATCGACTTCTACATAACCAGTTTCAAGGAGAACTTAGCACCTTTTAATTGTATTTTGTCTTAATTATTGACAGTTATGAACAGGGATGTAAGAAAATTTCAGTTCTGCAATTTATCGCAATATTTCATTTCACTATACTGTATTGATATTAAAAAATATTGTATTGATATTTTTAGGTATTTATTCAAATGCAGATATGGCAGAGGTTTTTTGTCTATATTTTATTTATTATTATTTAATGCTGTTTATTAAATAATGGTTATTTGAAGCATCCTAAAAGCACTTTTTACTGTCTGAGAGAGGCAGATGTTAGTTCCTTTGTTTGGATTGTACAAAAACAATGTTACACTGTTAG
This sequence comes from Apogon hyalosoma, assembly GCA_037367295.1. NCBI lineage: Eukaryota > Metazoa > Chordata > Actinopteri > Kurtiformes > Apogonidae > Apogon > Apogon hyalosoma. The sequence goes on from JAPQRP010000019.1 coordinate 44,940,857, forward strand.
TTATGAACTAATAGAATATTAACATTGTTGAGCACAATGAACATCTGAGCAGAATCTTAAACTGTAATCTCATAAAACATTTTTTAAGTTTTAAATTTTTACAGAGGAACATTTTGTGATATAGCATTAGATCCTGTTCTGATCAAGTAAAAATGTGTTTAGTACTTGTGCATATTTCTGGTGTAATTCAATTATTCCAGGAAATAATTATTTAAAAAAAGAAACAAAAAAAAAATTTTTTAAATGCCTTTTTAACAGTATCATGATATATCGTGATTTATTGCATCATGATCCTAGTATTGTGATTTGTATCATATCACCAGTTTTTTGCCAATACACACCCCTAGTTATGAACTGTATGTTAAAGGTGGATTACAGTGAGAAGGCTGAGCAGCTAGACTCCTGTGTCTTGCAAGTGGATCCTACTAAAGAATGAATTCTAAAGATGAAAACTATACAGCAAGTTGCCGCACTGTCTATCAAGATCAAATCTTAATGTGAGGGATGCTATTATGGGAGACGTAACCAGAGGACATGAACTAATCTGTCTGTGTGCTAGTCCGTATATGTGTCCACCCCCATGCATGTGTGATTGGGCAGTAGAAGCGGTTTGACTATCCATATCTCTCTGTAGTTATTAATTCATCCAACATTACCCCAGCCTGGTGTGCTGCTAACAACAATGAGCTTCAGACCCACCACAAGCACCTCTCCAGGAATATTAAAGTCAGTGGCTTTGCTGTCATAATTAACTATGAAATATTGATGCCTATAACTTCTCCTGTGGTCCCTGTAAGCAAGCCTTTAAGACACACTGGGTAAAGAGGAAACCGTATGTGTCTGTAAGCTTGCAAACCTGATTCATGGATGAATAATTGACAGCAACATAATTAGCTTGGTGCTCTATTGTGTTAGCACGTTTCCTCACACATCCTTGAAGCATTTTCATCTATGAGGAAAGAAAAGTTGAACACAGGCACAGTGAGATCTCTAAAGATGTATAATTAAAATGTATTCCGAAAGTGCTTCTGTTGACCTTATGCTGCATATGTTTCATTGTTTGTTTACAAATTCTATAATAAAATAATTATGACAATTATAATGTGGGTTGTTTTATCCATATTTGAGCCTAGTGTCTTAATGCTATACTGTATGTGGATACCATGACAAGTACTGAAGATGTTAGATGACATTACTTGAGAAAAAAAAATGCATGAGGAATAAATAGGCTATCTTACAATGATGTGGGCTAACTTTAACCACAACATGCTTAAACCTATTTTATAAGCCCCAACCAAAACATTACACCACAACATATATTATTTTTGTCTGAACAGTAGGGGTGCAATAGATCTCAGAACTCACAATTTGGATTATAATGTGATTTTTGAGTAAGAATTGGATAAAATAAAAACTACTGTCCATTTATTACTCAAGAAACTAAAACAATGTGTAGGCCTAAATCATGGCACATATGCCAGTTCCCATAAGTGAAAACAGCATTCATCAAAATCAACTGTTTAGGCAAAATCATGAACTGATTGCTCTTCAATCATTTGTTAAAATTAAAATGTAATAAGATGCATGATGATACCTGTAATAAACCCACTACATTTACTCGTAGATTTAACAGTTTTGTAACTTTTCACTTTTCAGACTATAAGTAACTGTAACCAACACATATTAACTTTAAAAAAGTGACCCTTATTTTCTACAATTGAACTTCCTACAATATTAACTGTAGTAGGTTGTATCACATTTTATTGAGGTCAGAAGTAATCTGATCACTTGTTTTTACCCGTTATCATATCTGTCATTAGTCAGGAGGATGGCGCTAAACTGAGGCAATAGATATGAACCAGGGAGAGCGCCATGAAGAGGGGGGAAGCATAAAGAGACCAAGGCCGTTTCTCGATACACGTTCTTGTCTGTTCCTCTGTTCTCACGTTCTCGTGAAATGACATCAGTCACAGGCCAAGTACTGTTCCACTTGTAAGTTTGCATAAACTAAGAATGCATGGAATACCTGGATGTTGTTCTTGTCAGCTAGCTTAAACCAAGCATGCACTGGTTGGTGACTCGTGTAGACTTGGCTGGTAAAATATCCCAAGATGCACTTCGTACTACTCTCGAATGCTACAGTGACTTCTGATAACTTAATTCAGAAATGTTTTTTGACTAAATGACTGTCACTAGATGATGTGATATAATGTTAGAACACTCTAACCAACTCACAGTGAATCCATCACTTCAAACAGCTGCAGTAGTTCCTCCACCCACGGCCCCTAGAGTACCAAATCCATTTCAGGTGCTGTGCACCCTCCATTACAGTAGCCCCTGAAACCTCCCCATTCTGCTTTACTGCTCCGCACTACTGTCATGCCCAGCAGTCCTCCACAGTCCTTATTGCTGCTCAGCCCTTCTGAGTCTTCATTGGTCTGGTGCAGCTCACCAGAGTAAGTGTCACCGTGAAGCCCTCCAAAGACTCTGTCACTGCCCAGCATCCCAAATTCACTGCTGCTGCCCAACCTCAGTGTCCTCACTACTGGTTAGCCATTGGATGCCCTGGGTATTGCCATGGCCATTTCAGAGATCCTGCCACTGTGCAGCCTTTAGAGTCTTTGTTGTTGTGCACCCCATCAGAGTCTTCACCATTGCTCAGCCCTACAGAGTCTTCGCCAGCATCCTAGTGTCCACATCTCCACTGTACAGCATACTAATGTCCCACACTCCAGCTTCTATACTCTATATGTCTACATGACCACCTTCACTGCCAGCCTCCAGAGCAGCCCTCCCATTGTGGTCAGCCTTCTGAACCTCCTTTTGGCTGGTCCCTGGAGTGGTCTCTTCTTCTAGTGATGAACTTCTGGCCACTCTTCAGATGAGTCCAATTGACATTGTTGGCCTCCTGGCCATCCACCCAGCCATCATAATCAAGGTGCCCTCCTTGTCGCTTCCCTCCTGCCCATGCCACCATTGAATCCTCTCCTCATCAATGTCCTCTTACTCATCCTTTGAACAGCCTCCAGAATAGTCCAGTGTCCCAGCGGTCTTTCTGGCTGTGACCCTTCTTTTCATGGGTCAGCAGAATAATCACCTTTCCATGGACCCGAATCTTTAAAACAAGCATCAGTTAAAAACTGCCAAATCCTGAGAAGTTTGGCCCAGCTTTCTCTTATAATAATAATTATCTTATAATAACAGTTATTATTAAAAATTATAATGATCTTATAATTATGTTTTATTAATTATTAAAACATAATTATTTATTTGACTTTCACGTTCAGCATGCATCCATGAGTTCATTTATTCAACTGGAAAGACAATAAACCCTGGAGCATCATTATTTCCAAATAAAGAGGGGTTTTTTTGTTTGTTTTTTTTTTTTAAATAACTGCTACATCACAAGCAATCAAAACATACATTTACACTGTCCTATACTCATATGCCATTGCAGATACTCTTTAATACACCAGAACCTTGCAATTCTCTACCTAGTACAATGGCAATTTTTGACAAATACACAAGGTGTGCAATGGTGTTCAACAGTTACTTCATTTACTTTGACACAATTATTGCCAATATATACTGGGTAAACAAAGCTACTTGGAAGGTGTGTCTTATATTTTCTCATACTCACTTTACTACAACCCATTTTGCCAAGGCATTACATCAGCAATGTTTTACTGCTTCAACATGAAAGTTCCACAAAATACATACAACCTTTTCTGGTATGCCATCGTCTAGAAATGACAAGACTATTCTAACAATGACAGCTAGGTCCGCCTAGCAGTCTTAAACAGGCAAATTTCTGAAAAAAAAAAAAAAAAAAAAATCACAAGTGAATCACTAGAAGCTGACAAATCCAAAGCTAACTGAAGGCTGTCTGCTCAATACCGTCCTCATGCCATGGAATAAAATAATCCCCCTCATCTGCTTGGACTTGTTAACAAAGCTGTCAGCTTGCTTTTACAACAAAACAGGCCTCAGTCAGACCCTCTCACTGACAGTGGAGAAGGAGCGCCCCAATATTAACACATTCTCCACTCCCCTCTTCCTCTCTTGTGTCGACTAAATGTCAAGTCTCCTGACATACAGCCTTGTTTGCAGCCAATGATTACCTCATAGCTAATTAATCCTGATTCAATCAATGTGAACTGTTCAGGTACAGTGTGTTTGTGCATATGAGTGTGTGTCTGTGTGTGAGGGGGGGGGGCAACAGAGTAATCAGAAGAGAGGACCGGTAGGTTAGATGATGATGGATGGTACTCTGAGAGAGGCCTGTTCTAATCAGCAGGACCTTTTCCCAGTGGTAGAGTCAGTGGCAGTAGAGCGGATGGGAAACGCTGACTGACAATGGAGATGTGTAGGGAAGCATACAGTACATGCACACGACGGTCCCCAGAATAGTGACATAAGACACAAAACTAAAGATGGATTGATAATCCGCCAGGCCAATCATTCAATACAATATTCAGTATTTTCATGACTACTGGTAGGACTGAGCGATAGAGCTGGAATTTCCCCTTGTGGGACAAATGAAGGCATAGTTTATCTCTTAATAACGTTGTAATGATAAAGATTTTTATATCAGTCGATAAATGTCAGCTCACTATTTCTAAGTTTCTTCTTGGTCTTGAGTGAAATGAGAAGGAATCAGATGGTTATTTGTGGTTATAACCTTTTCATTGTGTTCAGAATATGGCAAACCCTTGCAAAGTGGAATGTTTAACAAATAAAGAAGTAGGTAAGTTTAGTTTCAATTATTAGAAGTGGATCAAAGAGACAAAAGCATAATCCCATAATGATCATAATTTCTTATTTGATATTTGATAAATGAACAAAATCTAAAATTCCATAATGCTGCTGAACAAGGGCAACTAACTAAGGCAAATTTTTCTATACATATTTTAATACAAATTAGACATGCGGACATTTCCTGAAGGAAATGTAATCTGTGTGCTTGCCTCTTGCTGGATTTGTGGACTTGTGTCTAGGTGTGATGTAAAAGCAAGAAATAGTACCAAAGAACAACTGTTTATAAATAACATACTGCATATATTTGGATGAAAGTTATGTTGTTCTACTTTGCATTTGTATGTATAACTTATTTATTATAAAAAATGTTTACTATAACTGTGTAACAGCACAAAAGGAAAGAGAAAAAATTAGGATCAGCTGAATTATTACGTTTTTTTCTAGACCTAAATTTACAAATCGCATAAGATTAACAGTAGAATTTGTAATTTGCATGAACTATTTTGAAAAGGTTAATGGAATGTGTTATATTTCTCACAAACATACATACACACAAAAAAACACAACTCATGGACGGAGGTCACAAATTGGGCAAGCAACAAAACAAACTTGTACAAAAACCTTTTTTGAGTTAAGCCAACACGAACTCCTCTGTCTTCAGATTGATCACCTTATCGATATCTGGGGAAAAGCATGTATTAATACCTGAGCGATACCCAATGGCCGGCTTGTCAGCCCCCAAGTGTCCTCGAGTTCCATTCCTGTCCCCTGCCATCTTCCAGTACCCCGCCCCCCCGCGTTCCGTTCTGGTACCTTGCCGTCCCCCAGCGTCTATTAATACTCATTATTTAGCATTTTTAATAAGGCCTAATAAACCCTACCAATTACAGCTAGGTGAAGAGAAACCTGGCAGGTGCACCTGATAAGCACTAACGACCTGTGGACAAGATCCAACCAAGAATGAAAACCGCTGTGGTACCTGTGTCTGGAACTAATGACACTGAAAAGATGGGAATCAACTAAATCCATTTGCGTTAATAATAATAGTTGGCAGTAAGCCTATCTCTTGTCCAGACCTCAACCATGTGTCGTGGATCTTTCTGGAAAAGACAAAGCACCCAGTCAATGTAAACCTCGTTATAAACATTCCTTCTTATGGAGCAGACATGGGTGTCTGTGTTAAATTCACTAAGAAATCACCTCTCAAACTAACTGCTGACAATCTATAACCGTACATTCTATCTCAAAACTTCTTGCAGGTGAGACTTGTGGTGAGTCTTCTGAAAATACTGATGTAAAAATGTGGAAAAAAGTCACAACTGAATAAGCAGTGATTGTGGGAATGTGGAGTTAGTCAAACATGTTAATAACATAAATTTAACATCGGAGGAAAAGAGAGAAAAATGGTCAGTCTTTGCACGAAGAGGCCTGTAGACCGAAAACAAAATGTTTAAAGATTACCATGTGAATAGCCTTTGAAAGAAAAAATTATACATTTTGATTTATAAATTGTTGCTAAAATCCCAGAAATGTGAGTGTTATGAAGAGGTGTTTCTACATTTTCTAACATAAAACCCAAAGCTCTCCATTCTAAGTTACAGTGAGAGGATTTCAGCCAATCAGAGGTCAGCATTCTGTTCCCCGTGTGTATGTGGTTTGGTGTATCACGGTGTTGTGCAAAAACCGTACATGATATCGTTACCACATGTCACATACATAATCTTTGGGCCGGGCTGTACATTTGTCATATTACAGAATAATTATAGGATCAAATGTGTGGGAATGGTAGCCATTTGAAAATGGTCCCATTCTTTTCAAACAGACAAATTCAGCCTTTTTTTCACAACTTTATCTTAATCCGTGCATCTGAGTGTTAATCTCAGTAATATCACATCTTTTGAGACCAGGTTAGACATTTTTGTAATAATATGTTTGGGTCTATTTTGAATGCTCTGGACAACTTTTTTTTTTTTTCAAAGTTTTGGGATAATAAGTCCAAATGACAATAAATATGACAACAACAGTATCTTGTACTTTGCATTACATGCAAGCACACAGTAATTAGCTTTTTTTTTAGTAATTAAAATCTAAGTTAACTTCATGAGACATGCTGCTGAGGCCTTTCTATACATTTTGTTTCCATATATTGTTGTGTGTTGTTTGCATTATCTGAAACTTTCATTTTCATTTTTACTGCAACATATCACTTCTAAATATCACTTTCTTTTAATTAGTAGTAATAATTATTAGATTATGCCCTGGAAAATATAAAATATAGGTGAACTCCTATTCAAAACAGCAAATGAACACAGAGATCAAAAGCAGCAAAAAAAAAAAATCCTTCTCAGAAAGGAAAACAAGAAATGAATTAACCTCTGTCCGCATTACATACAGAAGAACAGTACAGGTTTCATGTTTTAAGGAAATAAACTGGAAGTAAAAGAATCATGTATTTGCACTAATTAAAGGAAAAACACAAGGAGGAAGGTTGTGTGACATCCATATTCCTCTCATAGGAAAAACAGTGGTGTCTGAGTAAATGCTACGTTGGCATTCATACTAAAGACTATCTGCCTCTGCAGTGCATCATCTCACAAGAGGTCTTGCCATTCATCTTATATCAAACACCCAAAGCCAAGGGAATTCAAGAATAAAACATGTTTGTTGTGTCCTTTTTTCTGATCATTAGCACTTGAAGAATTGTCCCAAGGTATCCGCTTTGTGCCTGTTTTCTGGAGTGGCTCGAGTTAAGTTCTACCAATAACATGTTTAAAAGATTATAGATATCCAACACAAACAAACCAACCTCATTTAAAATGTTAAAGTATAGTATATTCAGGGTCTTGTTTGCATTTGAGAGAACATGGTGACATAAACACGTAATAAATATATGAGTATGCTTATGAATTTAGAATTTTCTAAGGTAATTAAAAGTAATTAGTTAACAAGCATTAATGAGAAGAAAAAGCTGTCGCCTTGCCTTATTTTAGTTGTCACTAAAGGGGAGAGGAATAAAAAAGCTGACCCAGATATATAAGAAACCCTCAGACAAACCCTTCTATAAGAAACAAACTTGTAAGACATTATACAGAAATCAGTGGCAGTTTCTGTTTGACACACTGTACATATCACTATTAATAAAAATATTAGTAATCATGGAAGCTGCAGTAAAATGCTAGGCCATGTAAGATGAAACAATTTTATGTAAAGCACTGTTCTTTTTAGTCAAGTGATTTACAATGACACACGTTGAAACATCGTTTCCAGTGTTCTTTTAGTGTTTTGCACAGCCCAGTAGGGTAATGGCATGCTGAAGTACACCCATGTTTTAATGTGAGTTTACATTTATGTGTTATCTCTCTAGTGCGCTTTTACTCATTCACTTTACTAAGTGACTTTTATTTCAGTCTGTTACTGTACGATGCCTCTCATACACTGTAGCTCAGGCAAACACTATATCCTGTGAAATTAAAAGAAAAAAAATGACATTAGATTCATATGACTTCTTAATTTGTCACTTGATGTCACGGTGTGGTGGTGGTACTTTAGATGTGTGGTTTTATTTAAGATCAGTGAAAATAAATACTAGATATATGACAGTTAATTAAAAAGATAAGACTTGCTTCATCCTGCTTGCAGAATTCTAAAACACATCAATAAGATTGAGATATCAAGTGTTCTCATGGCCACATAGTGAAGACATGACACCAAATTGCATTAAGTGACAAGTGAACTTTGCTAAAATGATCTATCTTCATGTGTGATTACATTTCTCCTCATTGACTACTACTGAGGTCATCTACCTGATTCATGATGACACACAGAGCAACAGCAGAGAGTTTCAGACTCCCTATCTGTGTAAACGTGTCACAAACTCTTTGACTGAGCTTTCCTCCATGGAATCAAAGATAGTGGCACAAAATGCCACTGAGCATTAGACTGTCACAATTACCAAACTCATTTGGTGTGGAATGTGAAGAAGCAGAACTGTGATGTTTCAAAGCTACTTCTATTCCCTTTGGAACAGGAGGTGGCGAACAGTGAGTGTGTGCACACATAGACAGCAATTACACACACAGCCATTTTCCAATGCAAAATCAGTCAAAGATCTGCGTACACCCACGTGCACCCATTCACACGCATACGGAGCGCACTAAAACATTCACAGACGTACTACAAGAGCTGCACAGGTGGTGCCTCATATGAGGTCTGCACTCCACATCAAAAGGACACCTCTGACATCTCAGATCGCTCACAAATGATGATGCACAGAGATCTTTTGCCACTACAAAGGCAGAACAAAAGAACTAACATGAAAGAGAAGTCAATAAACATAAGGCATTTAATAAAACATTTTTTCTACTGAAATCACTACAAAGGTCTTCGTTGTTTTTCCGTTCAAACAATGCAACAAAAAGTACAACTGTTGAGTCACATGATTGATTGAGATAAGTGGCAATAATCCAGTAATTTCTGTGGGGATGTGTCTATCCTGGTTGTGCAAATGTGAAGGCAAGTGAGGGCAACGTGTCAGGAGAAAGAAAAATATGTCTGTGTGTCTGTATGTGTGCGTGAATAAACTCAATTTCTGTCAGCAATTGTAAGACTACCTCACTAATTTGTTCTCTCTCAGTCTTGTGGAAAAAAAGCCATCATAAGACGCAATCATGAATGCGTCATAAAGCACAGAATGTCCCGACTGCACGGCCATGCTGTGCATATTCACATGTGGACGCCGAAAATCAAAACACGCACCAAATATGACCAGTGCCAAAGTATGCTGCACACTACTTCAAAAGCTGTGATGTAAATACACACAGAGCAGCAGCAGTTGCACAGAAAGCATGTGCCCAGTACAGAGGCAGCTGAGTGACTGAGCAGTGGCTTACAGATGTTCAATGTCCCACAGCAGTTGTTGAAGCTACAGTGAAGTGTCAGCCCTGGAGGACGGAGAGCCAGGCACAGCAGCGTAGAAACAGAATGGAACATGAGGTCACACTCAAAGCCTTGCAGTCTACAGCACCTCAAACTACTGGCGCTGCCAACAGTCTGTGACATCAACATCAAGTCACAACAAGTCACGTGTGAGGCTAGATGAGGACTGATCTGAATTTCATCATTTTTCAGGTACAGACTTTTTCACACAGTTATTCCTCAGTCATGCTTATTACAGCAAAACTTTACAAAGAATAATCCAAGATCCTTCTAGATTACTGAGTCTTTTCACTGATAGACCTGTTATGTGTACAGTGATTAATCAAGTGTGTGAGAGAGTGTTGCAACTCATCACACATAACCAACAAGAAACCAACTATTTGTTGAACATCACAGAGCAAAAACTGAGGCTAAGTTAGAACACGTAAATATATGTTCTGCACATTCTTTAAATTTGTTACCTCCACCCACATTTGTTTGTTGGTATATTGTGTATCAGGACAGGCGACTTGACTGATTCTGATTAAACTTAATGGAAGGTCAAACTTGAGCTATAAAAATAAATAGAAATAAATATTAGGAATTAATATTATTAAATTAAAACATTAGATACATATTCTTATTATTAATGTTATAACAACAAACAGTAGAGGGCAGTAATACACCAGTGTAGCATCTAGCCTGCATAATCTGAAAAGAAGAAGAAGAATAGCGGCGGAAAAGGGCCAGATCTTGTGATTTTTCTGGGGGTTTTTTTTCTTTTTCTGGAAGAAATATGCACTCTGGCAAGCTGCACAGTGCTGTAATTCAATCAAATAGTGTATCTCTTAACAGTAGAGTAAAAGCTGAAAAAATGAATTTTCCTGGGTTATGAGGACTACACTTTCTTCAATAATGCAGATATTTTGCAAAATGGATATTTTTATTCTCTCATCCACATATTAATCGCATTGAAGGGAACAAAAACAGGGACATTTCAGAAGTTTCCATTTGTACCAGTTTGTGGCCATTCTTGCACTGCAGTGTGTATACATATATTTTGTAAAACAATAGTCATGTGGAAAGTTTTTTTAAAAGGAGAAGAAGAAGAAAAAAAAATACCCATTAAGAAAATATCTGTATCAGTATGGAGAGGGCATACGTGCATTACTAGTTTCCTCCTGGCATCTACTGCTTCTTATTAACATTCCTTTTGCACAATTCTACTGAGAGACAAACATCGCTACAAACCATTAGAACTATGGCAGAGTTATACACTTAAGAGAAGTGTGCCTTGGTACATAAAAAATATTTTCACTTCTTTTTGCTCTGTTTTTGGTTTAACTTAACTCTTGGACTATATTAGCTTTTTCTTTTTTTCTGAAAACGGCTGCTAATAGCTCATATA
>JAPQRP010000019.1:44952935-44990036 GCA_037367295.1 Apogon hyalosoma
CTGAAAACGGCTGCTAATAGCTCATATATATATATATATATATATATATATATATATATATATACACACACACACACACACACACACACTACATGGAGCTGGCAATATATAGAAAAAGTATATGCACGTACACATATGTTTTCTGTCTATACAAAGATATCAGTTGCCAAAAACATCTACCCTCAGTCCATTGCTGTAGGTATGGTACTTTAAATATAAGCAAAAATTCCCCAACAGCTACACCTGTACTTTATAGATAAAATGAACTTGACTTGACATCAAGCATGTCCACCGTAAATCTTTACAGGGCTTTGCTTGAGTTGAGTGACAGCAGAATTGCTTCCAAGTTAATAGGCAGAGGAGGCTGAGTAAATGTTAATGTTAAGTCACTGCTTTTCCAGGTGGTCTGTGCCAAGGTGAAAATGGCTCCGGTCAGAGGTCAATTTAGTCGTTTTTTTCTTCCTCTCTCTGATGTGGCATTGTAAAATGCTTGTTGGCATTTAGACACCTTTCAAAGACTTTCCTGTTGGAAAGTCTTTGAAAGGTGTCCAAACCTTTCCAAGGCGAGTGTGAGTCTCATTCTCCCAAACCTGACTGCCAGAAGTTTCATAAAGGCAAACCCAGAAACCAACTGGTGATTTCCCCTCTGTTTCAACAGCCTGTGTACTATTTCAAACAGATGATGCAACTGAGTCAAGTCCAGTTGATACCGTTATTTTTATGTTTAAAATGACTAAGCTTGTACATTTTACTTTCACTTTAAACATTAAATGGTAGTTTTTTATGCGCTGTACAAGTGCATTAATGTATCAGTGGTTGTGTGAGCCTAGTGTTTGTTAATACACACTTGCGTGCGTAGCTGTGTGTGCATAAGCCGACTGAGGGATCACACACACAGTGGTGTAACATGAATATTCTGCTTTGCATCTGGCTGCTGTGGTCTCCTTCGGTCTAGGGAGCCGTGTAGCTGGAGACGGGGGTGGTGGACGGGAAGGGGTACACTCTCTAATGGGCTACCCAGGGACCTGACGCCACTCTCCAGAGACTCATGGGCTCCATACATTCCAGTCTGCAGCCTTTGTCAAAATGCACACTTCCTCAGATATTCCTTTTCAAATCCATTTACTACAAACTCAAATCTACCCCCAATTAAGCTAAGCAGGCCAACTTCATAGGAACTGCATAAGACGCGTGGCATGAGAAAGTTCTGACAAAGACTGTGTCTGAGTGTTTCTGTGAGCGTTTGTTTGAGATTATGCGGTGTAATTGCGTATTTGCGCAGACAGATGATGAATTGAAATAAAAGGCAGCTACAATGTAATTACTATTATCACATGTCAGTATACTCAGTCATTTTTTTCTGGATGACTTTGTGTGTGTGCTGTCTACGAACATGTATGAGTGGTTGACATTTGTATCTGTATCACCATTTGTGTGTGTCAGCGGGTGTGTGTTTCACCTGTCTCCATGACCACCATGGAACGCAGTGTTTTTTTTGCACCCTTTAATCAGAGTAGCACAATGGCAAGGCTAAAGCCGCCTTATCTCTACACAATCAGATTAGAGGGGATTGCTGCTCTGCTAAGCACCACAAAGTAAAAAGCCCCCCTTTCCGGATCAAGATGATTTGATTAATAATTTGTGATCATATTATCCTTTAAGAAGCATAAATTGTTTTATTTTTATTTATTTATTTTCTGATTGTTTCTGCACCCCCCCACACCCCATGATTCCTCAGGCTAAAAAGAGATTGAAAGATTATCCTCCACCTGAGAAAGTGCTCTCTCTCTCCTCCATCATATTCTCTCTCAATTCATCACTCCGCTTTGCTCACTACTGGTGGATTACTGTTAGTGACCAGATGGGGGTGCCATGCCTGCTGCACACAGCGGGGGCCTCCTCCACACCTAATCTCATCAAAATAAACATGCCAGCAGTTGTCAGCTTCTCAGCAGCGAGAAGCAAGGAGGGAGGGTGCTATAGAAACAGGTCAGGCTAATCATGCATATAATTGCATTTTGACATTTTGGGCTACTGGGACCAGACCTTTGGATATCAGGTTATCCTCGAAGCACTTAAGTGATTAACAAATGAAAATGCAGCTCTGAAACTTAATTAGATATTATGTCTCATCCATGCCTACAAGGCGGGGTTTTAAGGTAGCTGGTGTCAGCTGGTTTAGTGGAGGAAGGGGTGATTCTACTTAAAATATCCTTAGTTAAATCAAGAGGTGACGAGAGTAGGTTTTTAATACTTCAGTGATTTGCACAACACAGTGCAAACAATGCTTTTCCAATTTTTTGGGAGTACATTTCTTCTTCTGAAATACTCAGTGCAGTTGGAGATTGGACCGTTTCTAATTTATGGTTTCCAGAATGTGTGTAAGACCCAGGTCACAGTCATTATTAAATAGCAAGGAAGTGATAGAACTTCATCATTAGCTTGCTTGAAATTCCTTGTTTGCTTTTAGGAATAATTGCAATTACCAACCCCTGGTGGCACAGTAAAGGAAAAGAAACATTTATCCTCCATTTTCATCAAAAGCTGCTTTGGGCTGTGAGGACTGCCTCTCTCTTGTCTATTCAGTTTCTCCCTCCCTTACCCTTGAGTAAATTGTTCACATTAGAAGGGTATAAACAGCCGCTGGTTATCACCATTCTGAGAAATTAAAATTCAGTCACAGAGATGTAGAATCCCCAGAGTCACACTTTTCAGCTTCTTTTTTCAGTAACAATTTCTATTTCACTTATCAATAAACAGCTTGGCAAAACAGAAATGGATAGTTCCGTACAGACAGGAATCTACTTATCTACAGTTGTGCAAAAAAAGTCAACTACTAATATGTTAACATTCATCTGACATTTACATGATTACGTGGATTATAGTAATATCAGAATCTCTAAAATCACATTTTCATTCTTAAATATTGTTACAAAACCTGATTCAAGCCAGTTAAGGCCCTTTTTTTTTGTACATTATACACATTCAAAATGCCATTTGCTGATACCCTAGAATTAAAGACAGATAATATTGGAAAAATTACTTGCTTTTTACAGTAAGTCCCAAATGGAGTTCTCACTGGCCACTGCCTGATTCTCTGTTGAGCACTCATCCTATCCCCATGCTGAAACCAGCTCTTGAACATGATTAGCTACTTTTCCACTTTACTAATTTATGGGCACACTTCAGCCTATGAACACTAAAAGTACAGTCTTCTATCTGACTTGTGTTGTAGTTCTTTAGTCTGAACTGCTTTTGTCCTAATTGATTTGATTGTCCTGCTTCCTTGTCTAGCTTCTGCTCCACCAGACATTGCCACCAAGGGGTTTACCATTCCGACTATAAAAACAAATATCACTAAATAATGTATATGGAGGCCCTCTTACCTGCTTGTATCATATAGATATCTAGTGTATAAAATTCCTGTTTTTCCAAAAACAATAGGGAAATAAACATTATTTCGGGAATGGAAACATCTCCTGTTTTAACATCATTACATCATGATGTTGTTAGAGCTTTTAATCCAACCACAACAATCCCATTTTTAATGAATTTTCTACAGAGATCAATGTAGTTATTCTCAGTAACTATTATTATGAAGATAAAACCAGGGTCTTTCTGGTCCACATGTTCTTCTCATGAAAACAACAATATAAAAATATGAGTTACACACTCTATTTGTCCTAACTATCCCCAAACAGAATTTTGCTATCTAGAAATATTCAAGGTAAGTTAAACCATGCATTACTGAACTTTCTGCAAGTTCTAAAAATGTATTACCTCAAAAAACAACCTTGCTCTTTGCATATTGCGTGTCAACTATCTAATCCCTTTTTTTTAAATGTATTTATTATTTAAACAAAAAACAAAAAAAAACCAAACCTATCTAACCACTTAACAGTAGGACGCCATTTTTCATTTAACTGAACCAAATACAGCATTTAAAATATTTAATTTACTGTTTCGTGCCAGGATGAAAAAAAGGGCATGATTTCTTCCATTAGCGATGTGAAACAACAAAGTATTAACAGCGCTGAAAGTGACATTGTTATGTGAGCGCTAAGTCTGCTCATCAGATCATCAGCACAAAGACTGTGATGAAGACGCCGCTCGCACCATGTCTGTGTTTGTGCGTCTGTTTCATGGGACAAGAAGAGCCGTCAGTCAGCGGACAGGCAAGGAGAGGGAGCGATGGTAGGGGTGTTGGGGTTGAGGATGTGGGAGGGTGGACAAGGGAAGACTGGGCCTCAGCTGTCAGCTCCATGCACTCACATATGGCTCAGTGTCCTAGTGGCACTATGTTAAATGACAAAGAGCCCTCCCTCTCTATCACCACAGACACACACACACACACACACACACACACACACACACACACACATATACACTTTTACAGACACCTCTGTCTGTAGAGCTGCACACATGTAGATGTTTACTCGCACACAGAACTGCACACACATTTTCAGATATTCACAATACAACGACACACTCATACATATACACAAGTGTACTCTACACAAAAACCATGCACAAAGCACATTCACAGGCAGGCATGCTCATCTCCTGCATTTTGCATAGGTGACACTTTTCATTATTCAAAGCTTCTTTCTGGGGATGTGGTGTGCACACTGAGAGGCGACATGCACTCTCTCCCAACAAGGTACACCTTAATTATGCATGCTCAGACTACAGGCATCACATTTTGGTGTGTGCATATGTGTGTGTCTGTGTATATGTGTTTGTGCTCACCTCCCTAATTGTGAGCACTCATATGCGGGATGTGTACTTCTCTGCACACACTGAAAACAATATCTTCATGTATGTCCTTGAAGGTCCACAAGTACATACTGTATGTATCTGTGAGAGACACTGCGTTAATGTTAAAATCCCACATTTTCTGTTACAAGCAGTCAATTCAATAGCGGTGCAGCACGTTGCATGTAAAAAACTTGCGAGTGTCAGCCTACATTAGCTAAGCCAATTGAGTATAAGCAGATGTGTTGCAGCGTATCATAAAGGACTCCCACCTGACCCACCCCTCATCACAACCAACTTCCACTGCAAGCCCTCGACAACACATATTTGTAATGTTGTTGTTTGTTTAGTCTCTTTATTCGCCTGACAGGGTTTCAAACTTGAGCGTCTCTCCCTAAAGAGACAGAAGTGATGAAACAATCCCAAAGATGGCGGCTGCTGTTATTTATTCAGAGTTACAGCTGACTGTGAACACACACAAGTAGGGCTTTCATTTAGGTGATTACACCAGATTAAAATTCCCCTTAATGTTTGAGAGTGCACATTTCTTTAGAAGAGGCCTCAGCTTTGAGTGTCAACACAACGACGCATTAGAACAGTGAGCATCACATTAACCAGCAGCACTGGCAGCTCAGAGGTGCAGCAAGACAGGGATTTTCAGCTTGATTGGGTTTTCATCTTGGAGTAAAGGAATGAATTATTTATTTTCAGACTTGGATGTGTGTGAGAGTGTACACGTGTATGTGTGTGTGTGTATGTGTGTGTGCGCGCGTGTGTGTGCATGTGCGTGTGATGAAAAAAACCAAGCCAAGGTAAATACTTTAAAACATTCTACCTTTCTCTTGATGCAGAAAAACAACAAGCTTTAGGGTCAGAGTGCAAGGTTCCCAAAAGTGAAATTCCAGCAATTATTCACGGGAGATCCACAGCGGGTGCTCAGGGCAACATGTCCACACCCTTGAGTGGGCAGAGAAGACTGACAGCCCCATTATAAAACGGCCTGCGTGACAGATAAATATTTCAGACACAAATAAATAAAGGATGCCCAGCGTTTTCCCTCTGAATGACTTTTCACAGCCGAATGCCCACGGCCGCTTGCCCCGGGATTTCCTGACGGCACCCTTCAACCCTCCCTCATTCTCACCCCACCGCCCATTCTACATCAGGCTCAATGCGACACCCCCAAAACAGGCCACTAACCCCTCCTAATGACCCAACGCCATGCACACAAACCTGGTCTTCTTCCAACCACAGTGCATATTCCCCAGACTGACCACCCACAGAGGCTGCATCCAGGTAGAGGCGCCACTCCTCCATTTCTCTGTACAAAAAAGCAATTAATCTATGTGTCTGAGCCGGGGTATCTACGAAGGCCTCTCCATTGTGTTTTTGGATCCCTGTCTGTTGAGCTAACACAGGGTCCATTGTTGTCCAATAATTACTGTAATGTGTAAGATACATGTTGAATTGTAATGATTTTGTTCTTTTTTCCTTTTTTTTTTTTTGGGTTAACACACTGGGTGATTACAAATGGGCTGGGAAGATGGGCTTCTCATGGGGTATGTAAAAATATATATAGATTTAATTTAATAGTAGATTAAGTGTGTTAAATGTCTGTTGCTGTAATAGGCATGGCTAAGCATCTCCTCTGCCCTTCCTAATAGTTTCTTATGGATTACCTCGCTCCACTTTATTAGGACAGCGTGCCATCCCAGAGGAGAGCAGCGTGATAATTCAATTAAAGGAAAATTATGAGATGTTTCTGTGGTTACAATCTATCAGAGGACAGATAAGAATCTTGCCTCCAAGTAAATAGATGGAGAAAGAGTATGAACAGAAAAAGATAAAGCAGGAGAGAAAAGTGACCCGACAGTATAACCTCTCCCCCCTTCAGGTATACAACCAGAAAGGAAGCGTGCACAAGATGTGAGATTAGAGTCAGTGAAAAGAAGTGTTTTGCTTCCAAAAGTATAGAACTGTAACCCCTTTTTAGCACGAAGTCTGCTACAAGACGTCAGAGATGCTGCAAAAATAGCATGGAAAATGACGATCTCAATAATAGAAGCCATATATTGCATGAAAAAACATGTAAATATCAGCACTGACAAGCACTGTAGTTTAGGTATCAGACAAGTACTGTATCTAGCTTGAATGCAATCATATTGACAGGTTTTCCTGTGTTGTACTAGTTCAAACGTTTCTTCTGTGTGTACAGTAGTTTGGATATCAGGTTTTTTCTTTGATGTCCTGCTGGGCGGCACAGAGAAAGCAACTCTTCTACCAATGGGACTATTACACCAGACAAGTTGAAATCCTGAGAACACAAGGTCTTTCTGACTGTCTTTTTGTCTGTCTCTTCGTCGTTCACTTTCCCCCTCTCCATCTTTCCCAATATTTCTTTTTCACCGTCTCCCTAACAAAAATTGTGTTGAGCGGTGTTAGCACTGAGATAAAAAGAATGCTAAAATATTAATGGAGGTGTGCTTTGTTCTGGCGAGCACAGAGACGTAGAGACGGAGTTCTTCTGACTGGTAGAAACCAGGTCTGATTCATTAGCTGGGGTGTCTGTGTGAGGAGGTCCACAGAGGGCTGCCACATCCACTGAGATTGCTGGGTAGGCCACCCCCCACAACCACCACACCCCTTTCCAATCAAGCACTCCTGCACACACTCTCCCCCACCTCCTCATTCTCTCAGCATTTTTTTTTTTACGTATTCTCTCAAAACCTCTCTTCACTGTCTTGTAAATTCTTCTCATATTATCCTCTCATCCTCCACCTCTCTAGTGATAAGGTTCCCTTAAGTTCTCAGCCCATCCCCCTCATATGTATGTTGTTTGTTCTTCCTAATGCATCTCCAGATGTGTAACTGAAAGGAAAGTAGGAAAAAAGAAAAAAAAAACATGTTTCTTAGCTCCACACGAGATTAGATCCTGGGGTAAACAAGCCAAAGACCTAAGAGCTGCGATCTGGTGCACACTTTACCCTCAGTGACTGCCTTTGAGAGGTAAAATGCTACGTATTCACACATGTATGAATTATGCTGGGCTGCGCCGGGGAAGACTGTACCAGAGGGAGAGTCCAGCTTCTTTCGCTCCCTCTCTCTTTTCTCTCATCTTTTACTCTACCTCACTTTCCCCTTCCCCTGTGAGACAGAGCTGATCAAACAATACAGAGTGGACACAGTCCCTCCACAAAATGAAGGGGGAAAACATAGAGACAGTAACAGACAGAGAGATGGAAATTAGAGACTCCTCCAAAACTCCTTTTTTCCGCAATCCCTTAAAAAGATAAGTTCCTTCCCCAATGAATAAGGAATAGCTCATTGGGATAGTGTTAGAACAAGATTGAAGATTTCAGGGATATGTTTTATCTTTGTTATGCTCTCATTGAAAAAAAATCAATAGAGCTGCACGAGGATAAAAAGACAAAGATAACAACGAAACTAGATAAAATAAAGTTTTCACAGATGTCTCGATTCTTGTTAAGAAAAGTACTACACTAGTGACTTTGTTTCAGGATTAAAACTTATTAACTTGGGTTTCTGTGCAAGAAAACTCTTCAACAACAGCAACTTGACAAAAACATTACACTGAAATCAGTGCATGAAGACTTTTCCATTAATAGGTCGGAATTCATAACACATGTACACAAGCTTGATGTCTGTTGTGGTTTATATGCATCCATGGTGGGTTGTTGGGAAGCAGCTCTTTTCTTGTTCAAATGGTTTGTAGTAGTCCAGTGGGAAGTTAGGGAAATACGGGGACACTTGTTCTACTTGTTCTTTGTGTAAACAAGACTTGACAACCTTACCTGATGCAAGAGAGGAATAATGATCAGAACAAGAGAAACCCTACAACTAAAACAGATGCAGAATTAATTGAGCAACTTGCAAATCACCATGCAACATATGAAAATCGATTGTTACACAAGGTCTGTGCACTTAGGGCTGTCATGACAATGAAATTTTAACTGTGATTAACAATTGTCTTTGTTTTTGATGCTAGTATAGTATAGCCTTTAATAGCTTATTTATGCACATACGTACAGTACCCTTAATGAAGAAAAATATAAAATATACAAACAAATAACTGGTACTGAAAATTCAAATAGTGATGAAGTATGACATGTTTGTTTCATCAAGCTGTTTCCCTACAGGTCAATGGAGATGATATCATGATTACGCAAAATTATTGTGATTACCTAAAGTAATTGTGACAAGGCATATGTAACAACTGTGAGAAGCCAACAAATTTGTCAAGTTTTTCTTATATTGTAAATGTATGTTATGCTTCTTAAAGAATGTCACTTTTAAATGCACAACATTTGTTATTTTATTTTAAGGAAAAACGCACACACCGATTTTCATGCAAATACATGCCCACAGAACACACATTCAAACATGCAAACAGCTCTGTCTCCAAAGCTCAAAAAGTAAGCCAACAGGCACACAGATGAGCCACTACAAGCTCAAAATCCTTTTATTACCTCTCGTTGTGGAGAGGATGGAGAAGTGGCTCGCCAAGTGCTTTACTTGCTGTATATAAACCCTTAAAGCCTTGTCCCACACCCAAAGAAAGGCCAGTGCAATCTGTAAGCAACCCTGTTCCCATATGGGCCAGTCTGCCATGGGCCTCGTTTGCCTTTGTCCTGTGGCTCTCCAAGGGCCAAGCCCCGCATGCCCCAGCCTAGCTCCAGGCATTTATTAAATATGCACCTTCCAGTCCCTGTGAAGAAAGATCCCAACTAGCTAATCTCATCACAGGCTGGGGACCCTCCACATATGTAAATCTACATCTGTTCCCCTTCAAAGGGGGAGATTCTCCAGGATTATCCCGCACACAGACCCACACACATACACATGCGCACATGGACATACACATATATGCAAACAATTGCACACACACACACACACACACACACACACAAGTACTCATTTCTCCCACATGGCCACTGCCAATCAAAAAGTCCCCCCTTTGCCACATGTCTACCATCCCCAGACTCTAAAGGTACCCTCCTTTCTCAATTAGCTTGATGACAAGCAATGGCCAAGAAATTGGTCTTTGTGTCATTGCTTTGTATTTTCATTGGTGGGAAGTGACAAGGCAAGGCCTTACAAAACCTGCCCCTCGCCTAAAGGATATGGCTGGCATTAGGGAGCTGGGACTGGGCCAGAACTCGTAAAGACTAGCATCAGAGGCCCAGGAAGCTGGCACCATACAGAGAGGAACACCATATATCGCCTTGGGATTTCATTATACATCCATGAAACACAGGATTAGCTTGCTCCCTGGCTGGGAGCTGCCATGAGATGAGTCTATGAGAAAGACAGCTTCATCAAACATCACTCAGTGACTGGCAGGTGACAGCAGTAACACATACATATAATAGGCTGAGCTATGTCTGTGGGTATCCAACACAAATTGCACATGGCTTCATATTAATACAAATGTAAACTAATGCAGGTGGAAAAACAAACTACAGATTATGTTTTTTGAGCCCCACAGATTGAGATCCTCACATTTTTAAGATAATATGACTGAATATAATAACACTGCAGTGTTATTTCTTGAACATATAAGGAAAATATATAAGATAACATGGAAAATGTTCTTTTTTTATATTTAATTTTGATTGTGTTTTTCTCTCTAGCAATAAAAGGAACATGTTTCTATTTGCTATTATTATTAGTAAAACACTTAGAAATTACATGTCACCTCCTAAATTTGATGAAATCTAACATATTTCTTTGCATAAACATTGTGTGACTACCTTATACAAGTGAAAGCAGTTACATGAATAAAATCACCACAGAAATAGATGACTGGTTCCAAGTACAAAATGAACAAGTGATGCCAGGCACAAAATCCCCACCCCTCACACATTTCACCCATTATAAGTAAACAGGAAGATTTTTTTTTTTTTAAATCATTAAAAATTCGAACTTTGACCTACTTTTCCCAAAATGTAATCTATTCTGGGTCACTGGCAATCCATAAACCCAATTTGGTATGAACTGAACCAGAAGTTTTGCTGCTAGAGTGTTAACAAACAAAGAAACAAACAAATAAACCTAACCAAAAACAATACCCCTTGCCTCCCCTTCAGGGGGTGGGGTAATAATACATTAAATAAGAGGTGCAGCCATCACATACACAAAAAAAATTCCCCCTAAATAGTACTAAATAGTACATGACATGCACACAACTCATACTGTTATGTAAATACAGAACATAAGAGCTCAAAACAAAAACAGTGGTAGAACCATCAATACTAAATGCAGTGCAATGGGAATCATCACTGTTGAAATGCTTAAAAAATGAAGTGAAATTTAATAAGGTTCACATGGGTGAAGCTGCCAGTTTTATTATATTTACAATTACATATTCTCTGTGACCAAGCCATGATTTTTCTTGGGGATACAGACAAGAGGAAGTGGAATTTGTCCCTAATTCGTCATTACTTGCAGTGCAACCATATCAGCAGTCAAAAATCATCAATCAATCATGAGTGCCTGCTTAACCCCTGGTGAAATACTTCTCATCATAAGTGCACAGCAGCCATTATACAAGCTTATGGTGACAGTAGCACTGACATAAGGTGCTTATACATGAATATTACCAGTGACAGATGAATATGTTAGCTTATCTTTCTGTTGTGGCACAATGTGGTTTTCTGACTATGGGTTCTCTTAATGTGGTTTCATGGAGTGTTGGTGGGATACAGTATGACTTGAAATGTACTGTAATAAACCTACTGCAAAAATGCTACCATCAGGAATGGACCTTCAGCTAAGTGTATTTTGTTTACAGAAAAAACAACACCACTATTTCATTACTAACTAAACTATGATCTAAGCAGTCACACTTGTGTCAACAACAGAAGCTTAAGAGAACTGAGAAATAGAAAGTACAGTGACTAATGATTTTCTTTTTTCTAATTTTCCCTTTTTAGCAGCAATCAGCACTGCATATGCTACTTTCCAAAAATGAATTGAAAATATGTTAAATTTCATTCACCTTGAGATGAAACAGCATGTTCACAAGCTGCTATCGAGTAATTATTTTTCTTTAAAAAAGGACTAAAACGCAAAGTAAGTCCATCTGACACAACATAACAGCTACACAGAGAATGGTTGTTAAGACGTGTTCGATAGATCCGATTTGCATGTTTAATTAAGCTATCAGCTCAGTACAACAGAGACATAAAACATAAAGCCGCAGAGTCAACAGCCCCTGTAATAACATCTCCCTCCGGTCAGAAGGGCTGAGGAGAAGTGGAGGGAGGAGAAGAGGGAGGAGGAGAGAAGGCAGGCAAAGAGGGTGTGGGGAGGCTGCAGTCAGTCACTAATACACTGAAAGGGAAAACGCAAAGCTTTTCATTAACACCCTGTGAAAGGCACATTCACACTCCAGCCCACTAATTAAGTCAGGCCTCACTCACTAGGGAGCAGGAGTAAAGGGGAAAGAGTGAGAGAGGGAAGACGAAAAGGGGTAGAGCTGGAAACGAGAGACAGAAAATGAGGAGTCTGCGAGGGAGGAAAGAGGCCAAAACTGAAGGAGGGAGATGGAAGAGAGAGGCAGAGACATGCAGAGTGAGAGAGCAGAAGGAGGAGGGAGGCATAGAGATAATATCTCTGCTTCTAATCAGGTTGATTTTAAAGTCACTCATTGCCAGTCCACTGCAGGCCTCATTAACTTGCCCCTGGCTGGCATCATTGTTCAGGCAGTGTTTGAAATCCACCAAAGGAATGGAGATTTGCTTTAATCCAGGCCCATCAAAGGTAACACTGATGCTGTGGTGACGCTCTGCCTCTGGATTAGGCCAAGCTTGAGGGGAGAGGGAGAAGAGAGTGAGGGGAGCAGGAGAAAGAGAGACCCATCCTCAAAATTTAACCATTTCGAATTCAGAAGGTGACAGGTCTCAAGAGCCTCACCAGCACTGAAGATGACACTTTCGGGGAGCATTTGAATAATCTCGATGGTCTTGGTTACATAATTATGCCATGACAATTTGGGCACATATGTCAGCGTACAGTCTGGCAGCCAGCATGTCAGTGTGAGGAAGCTTACAGGGGTAGGGATAAGCACCATACTGTCCCTGCATTTTCTCTCCTCCACTGTGTTCTGCTAGGTGCTGATTTGGGAAAATTTGCAATTCAAAACAACTTTTTGAAAAGAATATTTTCTTACCTCATGAATACAGTATTTGGGAGGCAGGGTTTAAATTGCACACAGCAACGACAGCAGACCATTTTGTGTTTAGCTTACCCCTGGCTCTGTCAAAGGATGAGCATAAAGAACACCAGAATAATGACAATATCATGGTGCAGCGTTTTTCTTCTGTTTAGTGTTTGATTTGATCAACCAGGAAGCCCAGCTCAAACCAATGGGTAGCTGTACATGTTCCAATAGGAAGGTCCATGTTGATTACTACAAACTGAGAGGATATGGCTGTGAGGCAAAAGAGCATCAGCGCCAGATGGGCAAAACCACAGAATACTTTTTATCACCTTGCAGAATGCATATTGATGCTTGACAGCCATGATAAAAAATAAGAGTGCTGAAATACACTTTTATCACTTTCGAACTCTATTGTGAAAACATGCTTTCTGAAAGTGCAGCCTCCTCTGGAACTCTATCTAGGAAGCCCAAGTCCAGCGTTAAAAATATACTGACATCTCATCTTTATTCATGAGCATAGCCACTACAGTGGATATTAAACTCTAAACAGATCTAAGAATAACAGTGAAAAGAGCATCTTCTGCAAGGCTGCACTCTGGAATTTTTACTCTTAAAAAGTGCTAAAAGGACAAGTCCATTCAATCTACTTGTTCCCTCTAAAAATGGCATTGTTTAGATATAATATGTCTGTGGTGTGGATGTTTAAGCATGATTCCTCACATGCTTATGACATGTTTAACAAGAGTTTCAGGTGTCACTGACCATGCCCCAGCATGCTTTGCCATAGTCAGTAATGTTGAGGATTCTCAGGAGACTTGAGGGCGAGGAAAAGAGCACGGAATAAGCAGGAGTGGCAAAGAGGCGTGAGATTGTGGGTATGAGGGCCCTAGGCTCATGGGGAGCCAGGTTAAGCCAGTTAAGGGCATTAGACCTCCAAGCTGATGAAAAGGGGTCCTCCCAGATCAAATTGAAGTAAATCTAGCCTAAATCCACTCTACAAAGGGAGTTTAGACTTTGCCATTGTGTAGACCAGAGTAAACAGGGGGTCCTTGGGTAAGCCTCCCTTCACAGGGGACAAAGGCAAAGAGTTGAGGAACTGATCTTACCCCAGTAGGCCAATGTTAGCACACAGATCACAGGGTTAGACACACTCAAATCTATCAGCTGCTACACAGGCCTCTACGGTCACAACACTCTCCTAAGCCTTAAACAAGCTATAAGTTCTCCACTGGCTCTGACACTCCAGCATGCCTCCCATGACTGCTTACATTTTGCCCTGAAGACAGGAGTGAAGAAAACGCTATGTTCAGTCGATGCCTCTTGGACAGACATCTCAAAGGGCAGTTTTCTCACCCTGCCAGCTGTTTCACACATCCTGACATTTTTTCTTTCATAGGCTAAAAGGATTGTTATTGCATTGTGTCTCTACGACAACCGATGAATCAAGCCTCTATCATCGTTTCCGTCAAAGTATGAGGCGATTTTCCCAGATGGCCGCTGGGCACCTGTGCTTTGAAAGCAAGATCACAGTGGCAGGAAAAAAATACTCCTTATTCAGTAAAGAACCTTCCAGAAAGGCAAGCACAATCATCCTGTTAATGGTTCTAATTGAGGCATCATCATACCCGTCACACTCCAGCTGAACCTAGCACAATAAATATGTGTTCAATTAGGATCCATCAAATGCTCCCAGCCACCGCTGCTGGAAAAACAAAGAGGGCCCCCTGGCTCATGAGCCTCTTCAATTCACCTGGCAATCACATTATGATGCTCTCATTTTTGACCTGCTTCAAATTATCTCTTGGGGGAAAAAACTGGCCCTACCTATTTGTGCAAAGACAATTGTTCTTTTCTTGAGTCAAAAAGTTTGGCAGATTATAGCCTCTTTGCACTTGAAAGGTACTCTAGTAGGTGTCGGGTACTATTACAGTCAAGATCTATGCAAACATGCACTCATACACGAACACACAGACACACACAGGCAGAGGTTACAGGCCCGGCAGGTGTTTGTGTGAGACTGCAAAAAAGCCAAAGCTGCTTCAGTAATTATCAGCCAAGGAAACCATAACAGTGTTCACACAACAGAAGAATGCAAAAACAAAGGAGGCATTCAGGAGCAGTTACACCTAAGGTGTTTTCATAGTGACGGCCATTTTGTCAGCTGACACAATTGCTGAATGAAATGAAAGATAAGCACCACAGGCAACCAGGTGTTCCTTCTGTTTTCCAGGAGAATATTCCCAGTAAAGTGATCCTGGCTGTCTGTGTACACATTTGTGTGTGCATACATCTGTTTATTTTAAACAAAGACAAATTAACACTGAGAAGGGTCTGTCTTGTTTATACATCTGCTGGTGATAGGTGCATACTTACAGTGTTCCAATGCACAGAGTAGGTTAGAAGTGCACATTTTATAAGTGCTTGTACATGAGAAGAATTTTAATACGTGTTTATATGTGTAATATACGTACCAGGGCTGATGTGTAGAGGAATTTCCCATTGGCATCATAAAGGGAGAATTTCTGTATAAATGTAAGACTACTTTTTGTATGACAAATAAAGAGTTCTGCTTTAGCTTGTCTCTTAAATGAGACAGTGAGGGTGACAGAAATGTGACTACATGTAGATAAGAAATTATGCGCGATCAATTTCATCCAGATTATTCAAACGAAATACAATTCTGTAGAAGTCAAACAGTAATAATAATTTCTGACAGGAAAAAGCTGTTAATAAGCCAGTTAATCAGCTGACACTGTCCTCTAAACAACCTGACAGCTTAGAAACTAAATAACTGCTTGACATCTAAGTAAAGTAATAAATATCTAAATCGACAATCAATAAATAAATATCCATGGATAACAAACATCATACGCAAATGAATGACTCAATAAATCTAGAACTGAACAACTATGTATCAAAAAAATACCGAAGGTACAGTGCCCTATTGGTACTGAGCCAAATCAATGAATCAACTCTACAACACTGTTGAGTCATCAGTTTTTGCAATACACTTAATTTAAGGTGACAGCCCAAAGTACACTTTGGTATGCATACAGTGAAAGCCCTTGCAGTGTAGAATCTCCATGATATTCTTCATTCATAAATGTATTGTAAAACTAACCAACCAAGTACCAAAGAAGACCAGCTACGTGTTCCCATTCATTTTCATGTCAGTAATGAAGCCACAGTACAGTCACACAGCAACATACTGTAAAAAGCAGCATGTTTTTTAGTTGTACAATTGAGGGTTTTACCACATGGCTGTGTGTCAAGTGCACATGCTTGTGCATGTATGAAGGTTCCAAATGAGCAGGAGGAGAGTAAGGGCCCATCACAAGGCACACTATAGGAGATGATAAATAATCCAGCTGAAGTCAGCCATAAGGAGAGTCTGCCTGTCAGTCCTCTTACCCCAGAACAGCCTGGGGTTATCATGACGTGCCAGCACATTTGGTGTGAGCGTTTGACTGCTTCACCTCCTAATCGTGCCTCCTCTGGGCAGCTCTCTCCTGGGAGACCTCCCATCCTCTTCTCTTCCTACAAACCCTGTTGCAGCTGACACACTACCACTGAATAGTGGGTGAAGGAAGCTTGGAAAGTTCAAGGTGGGTTACAGTGGCCACATCCATTATTATTCATTTGTTGAAACCTTTGTATGTGTAAGGCAAGGAGTGGTAAGTTTATTTGTATTATACAACTGTTTAAAAAATGCATTTTAAACGTATGTTGCATAAAACTTTAAACTCATTATTTGTTGAGTAAATTCAGAGATTTTACTGATTTGTGGCAGTAATGCTGTCCACACCAGGCACAATAAAAATGACTACAACTCTATAGTCTTTAAATCTGTTTTAACTCAACTGAAAGGCCAACTGGAGTCCACTTTATAACTATCACAGAGGTGAGTGAATGATGTGGAATCAATTTCAGAGTGATTTGATGAATGAGTACAACACTAAAAGCTAATCACAAAAGATCTGAATTTACAGGGAATCATGTTCAACATGTCATATCACCCCTGAATTCACCTGATTTCATTTTCACTTATGTTTGACCTTTAAATTGCAGCCTTTTGCACTTATTAAATGCACAGGCTGATATTGCAATGACAACTGTGATGTGATTAATTGTGCAGCTCTAAACCCAAGCAATGAAATGGAGGCAATGTGTCATGCTGTAAACTAGGGCTGATGGCTAACAGTGATGACAATGTTGAACCCAACACTATGATGACAGACCGCCATCAACACCACCAACCCTTCTACTTTACTGCCTTTCTCTGTAACTGCACACTACATTACGTCAGCAATATTGGCATTCCTGTCTTGCTCTGCGGCCTTCAACACAACCATCACATATTCTGCATTACACTGACCTTTTTTTTTTTTTATCAAGACAAGAAGAATAGAAACTTTTAAAAGAAAGTAATATTGTGTACACACACATACACACACACACACACACACATGTCTAAGTCTCATATTGTAGGCTTTGTTGAGCTTGTCTCAGTCTTTAATTTTTCTCTCATGGCAAATAATATCATTGCTCAAGTCTGCTGTTATCACAAGTTGCAGCAGTGTATCAACACTAGTTGCTAAATGTAGCTCTGTCACCAACAGTGTTGGCATGCCAAAGTGCTAAGTAAAACATGAGGCTTGGCAGTGAACTTGTGGGATCTAGTTTTAATCTGCCACTTTTGCTTGGAAAATTGTAAATCACTTATTGTGACAACAATAACACAACTAAAGTATGTCACATTGGCTTAATGCTAGCCACTGATGACCAGTATGTCCATGTCACATTATACACTATTCCACATCAGGTGTAGGCTTATATTGCTTCCTGTTCTACTTATTATGACAGTGTCACAACTATTTTCTTTCCCCATGTAAGCATCTATTTCCGTGGCAGAGGGAGGCTGTTTGTATGTGGCCAGTGTAGGCCGCATCTTCCTCTGCGGCTTGTTGTTCTGTGCATTTCTGAACGCACCCATTTATTTTGGTTTGTCTTAAACTATATTTATCTTTTTCTCTCTGACAAGTGGGACTTGCAAAAGAACATTGAGTAAGGAGCAAAGCCCAAACAGCTCTCTGACTGTTTTGTATTTCACTGTTGAAAAAAGTACTGCAAACCAGAAGTATAAACAGTATCACCATTCTGTATGCTAGCATTTCATTATTCATGTTGTGTTTTAAGACATAATTTATAAAACTGTAACTCCTAAAATTATTTGTATTTCATTAAAGGGGTCTGACAATCCTGCTTTAGAATTTTAATATTGCAATGCTTACCCCTCTGTATGTTTTAAAACCTCTAAACCAAGTATGAATTTAAACCAGAGAATTTTCTATTTCAGCATTTGGACAAAAAAAGTTGCAGAGCTTCATTCGTTCTGGTTCTCACAGGCAAAACTACATGTGAACCCTCATATACAGCTGACCAACAGATTTTCAAAAATGTCAGATATCTTTAAATTCTGTTATTATTTAAGAAAACTTTTGGTTGATGGATTTATCCTTTTATTAATTTTATGAAATTATTCTTATGTTGTTTTACTGCACCTATTTTATGTACAGCACTTTGTGATTTTTATTTGTGAAAAGCGCTTTATAAATAAACTTTACTTACTTACTTACTTAAATACACTTTGATATGATGCTGTTGGTACACAAATAAAACATACTTCTGTGTACACTGTGGACAGGTGATAAAAATGCATACTAATACCTCTATGTAAAAGGCTTTTCAGTCATGTTACTACAAGCCAGCAGTTGGAGGTGCACAAATACTCACCGTGATCACAGTTATAAGGAACATCAGCTATGTGAGACTGCAGGGGGTGTCTTGCTGAAAATAAAATGGTAAGAAAAACAGGGTAAACAAAAACAGGGTAAACAATTCTCTATACAAAATGTGAATCCTCTGCTAGACATTATGTACACCTTTTAAAATTAGGTGTGTGACCTTGTTCTTCTCATATTTTGATTCAGTTCCACTGAACTTCAGTAGATCAGACGACGTAGAAAGTGGAAATTCAACACAATGAAAGAATTTCTAATACTGATATCTTGAAATACTTTCTGCAACCTATTTATGTTCAATCATTTCATATTTGGACATTTTTGATGGCATCTTTGATTACATTTGTAATCAAAGCCATTTTTTTCTAAAAAGTCCAGAGTATCACGATAATCACTGGGTGAGCATAAAAACAACTTTCTTACATATTTAACACTGGTTGAAATTAACAAAAAAAGTATTGATGATATACACACATACAATTTCAGAAAGTAGATGCTATTCTGTCCAACACAGCTGGCTTTTGTGTCTTGGAACAGTTAAGTTTATATCAGTTTGCTCAGTTTTCTTGTTGCTCTTTAAAGAGGAATACTGACTAAAGGAATACAGACACTCCTGTCCACTCACACAAACTTACCACTTGTGCAAAAAAATTTGACAGCTCTACTCTGAAGACAATTGCACAGTCTGAGCAAATAAGCCACAGTTAGAACTTGGAGGCTTAAATGATGCAAGAGGGTGGGCAGCTACTCAGGAGGATGAATCAGAATTTCTCAGTGCATGGGTATACACTCTAAATATGAATTATTAAGTGGCTATCATACCCCCATAGTATGAAAATAAATCCAGGGGCTGGTGGAATGAGAAGGGTCTGAGGTAGTGGACCTGAATACTGATGTGAAAAGAGATCCCAGAGGAGGTACAGGTACTAAAAGGCCGTCAGGAAGCTTGCTTGGATCTCTCACTGTAAGTCCCTGATCCTGCCTTTTAACCTCTCACTTGGTTGATCACAATAGACTGTGACTGTTAGTGCTTAAACATCTACAAAGACAGTTTCAGTATTCCTTTAAACCTGCAATCCACTTGACATAAATATCAATATTATCCTGGAATTTATTTTGAATATTAATGTATTCAACTGCTGAACCCAATTTAATCACAAGCATTACGGCATATATAAAGATATAGAAATACAGACATGTCGTAAAGAGGCTGCAGCGTTTAACACAGAAGTATTTGAAAGGGCTTTATATGAATAAGAAAGAGTTATCTCATGAGGAGAATGAATCTTCTGGCAGACTCCACAGCAGGCTTGACGATTGAATTAAGGGCTGTCTTCTGTGAAAAGCTGGCATTTTTTGCCTGAGGGTAAACAAGTGTAAGCTCATGGAGAAACAAATTGAAAACAAATAATTTTAAGTAGACCATGAATGTGTTGTGAATTATGTTTCATGGCAATCAGACATTGGGGCTTTATATTCATGTAGAAATGTCACTGAAACAAATCTTCCAGTGGAACAACAACAGACCACAATACATTTCTGGGCAACAAAGCCATGAGAATGGGCTTTTTGGTAAAACACTTTTTTTTTAAAAATGAACAGTATCTGCAGAAGTTGGCACCACTAGTGGTCACTTCTTAATGAAAGGCTAGAATAACTGACACTGAAAGAAAATGACAGCTCACATGTGTAATGTGTTTTCAGTAATAATATATATTTCAGTGATAAATGTTGCAGGAGGGGTGGAAATAATTAGCTATCAGCTTTTTTCTGCTCCAACTATTTATAACATCAGCCTTTACAGGTCAACTGATTGTGTTTTTTTTTTTTTTTAAAGTTGCATTAACTGGGTCATCACTTTACTAGGTAACATTGTCTGGAGATTATTGCTTCCAAATATTCTGGTAAAAAGCACATCAGCTCTATCCACTTTTGTCTTCATTATGATACAATAAAATATAATGATTCAAAGTGCTGTATGAACACATGAACTTACCCACTAACATCACAACCCTTATAAGTCGTTACCATCAGAGAATAAAAATAATTCCTTATTTCTTAGTCAAAATACAATTTGCAGGAAAATAAATGTATGTATATCTGTGGAATAGAGTCAAGACTAGTAGCCTCTGTACTACTTGAAGCTGCATCTCTAGTTTAGCATAAAGACTGGAAACAGGAACAACTTTGAAACCTTCACATAAAACACGTGTCTGGTTTGTGAAAACGTGGGAGACTTTAGAGTATGGACATATATGCAATTGTGTCTTCCACCACAAGGTGGGGTCTGTCTTAGAGGTCTTAATCCTCCCTACACAAACTCCTGTGGCTCTGGGACACAGTACCCTGGGACTGTCACAAACCAGAATTACATGGCAACGCAGTTTATACTTCTGATGTTCACATCATACTCCTTAAATAAACCCACCCCAACACCAAGCTAAACTGGTATAGTTACACATCCACCACATTTTGGGACAAGATTTGTCAACTTTAGTGACTTACAACAGTTAAAAATAGACTGTCCACGTTTTTGCTTGCACTCTTCAATTTAGTGAATGTGCATTCAGCATGTTACACAAATAAAAAGCCAGGACCTATCAGCTTCAAACTGCTTTTCTATAAGTAACTTCAAGGATTTTATCTAACAAATTAACAGAAAGACTTGATCTAAATGGGAAAATTTGTTTATTATTATACTGTTATTGTTTTTAACTTAAATGTAAAATGATCAAATAAAGACTTTAAATGTAACACACAGCTGCAATGAGAAGACATATGGAAAACTGAGGGACTGATCAACTGAACTAAAGTTTAAAAGATGACTGTAAATTTCATGCAAATCAAACTCTGTTTGTTATAGTAATGAGATAAAAAAGCACAAAGAAGACAGATATTTCATGGTCTTAGGTCACACAAGATCTAAGCTTTAACATCTGAACACATCACACCTGATCAGAAGGCTTTAAAGCCCTTAGCCCTGCATAGTCCTCCAGAAGAAAGATGTACCAGACTGTACATTTGGGATTGAAGCCAACTAAACCACAACCACATGTGTCCAGCATGTGTTTTTTGCAGCTGCAAAAGTGTAACAAAATATTAAAATGCTAACATGACAATGATCCAGCTGCTGTCTTGTTACAACACACAAATAGTCTTTTCTTGTCATTTTTTTGTCCCTTTGACAAGTCATCTCTTCAGCAAATTGTGCCTACCTATGTGTCCACGGTAATATATCAATAATAATATATAGCATAATAATACATTTTATTGACATTATATCGACTCCATGAGTAAGCCATGAGTTATGTGGAGATGAGTTTTTAACAACATCACCACGGTATTGTCAATGAAAGTCAGGGGCTAATACAATTAACAAAAATACTGAAATCAATCAGTGTTACAAGTTCAGACACAAAAAAAATGTAAATAAGCATGAACACCGAATGAACAGGACAGAAAACAAGGCTTTAGCACTAATAATCAATTAGGCCCTATTACATATTATGTGTGGTCAGTGAGGTTTACTTCATAATTTAAGATAGGAGGAAGCATAAGCTGAATAAATAACAATATGGAGCTTAGAACAAAAAGAAAGACATATTGGGAGACAGCAGTTGTTTCTGACCGTTCGTCGGCCCTATAATTCACTCTTTATGTTGTTATGTCTTAAAATGGGATTTTACAGTCTGTGCTTTTATGTCCATAAAAACAGAGTCTTCTGTAAGCCTGTTAAGAGACTATCCAAGGGTATCTAGCAAGCCTGGTCCCAAAGCGTCCAAACTACACAACAAAGCATAAAGCCTGTGCCAGTGCCTGACCGTCTGCTTTCTCTATCACAGCCAGCTGTTTGCACTTCTCTTCGCTCTCTCTCGTTCTCATACACACTCCAAACACTGAAAGAGGAATAAATAAGGGAGCAGTGTGAAAGAGGGGGAAAAGGCTTTTTTAGAATTCACCTTTTATCTTACATAAAGTTATGTGGCAAAGCAGAGTGTGGGACCAAAAATGAGTAATAAAGTTGGAAAAGGAAAATTAAAGATGAGAGCTGAGGCAAACATGCAGAAAAAGAAAAGGGCGTGAGGAGAAGAAAAAGAGTGTGGCCATATTTCTTTTCTTCAGCCAGTATTTCATGTTCTCTGATCTGAGGAGGAAATGTTAAAAAGTCATTCCTGAGAGATACGGTGAGCATGGGTATTGCTTTCAATTTCTGCTTTACTGACTGCGCTTCAAAAGTACAGCCAACTCTCTGAACTACCCACAAATACAGCTGGATTCCGTAACACACATACAGTCAGATTTGTAATAATGTGTCTGTATTGCTCACCTTAAACATGTGAAGTTATTCTGCATGCAGTTAATAACACCAGCTAATACTTCCCTTACAGTTTATCCCCAGGAGGCAGTTGAAACTTAAGCAGTAAGATTATTATGTACATGAAAATTCAACTACTTGCATCTGAAGGTGAGTGAAATATGATTGTTTGCTGTGAAATATTTTTTTCAGTTGTTGTCAATAGCCAGGTACCCCTTCCCAGTAGCAAATCATAGCTGTTAGACTGTAGTAAAACCTGATGGAGTCACTATCTGGCAGAGACACCGCAATAAACCACTCAGGGGAGGCCTGCAATCACATCAGAGTGAGTGATAATACATTTTAGAGTGGGAGAGTTTTGAAGGCTCTTGTTGCAAGTACTGTTGGCTAGACTGTTGAGTCCTATAAGGCTGATTCTCTCCTGCCTCTATATCGCTTGACAGGTAAAAGCAAGAGGAGGTTAAGGGAAGGAACATGGTTTACGTCTCTCCAATGGTCCATCACTCTGGGCAACCAATGAGAGGTGACGGGGGCTTATTGACTTGTCTGGCTTGATGTGCACTCAGTGGCTACCACAACTGCATGCAGCAACCTTCAGTGATACACAAAGTGGCAGAGCATGATACAATCCTTTGCCTACTAACCTCTCAGCACAAAGAAACTCCTGAGATCTCTTCAAACTATAGTTTTCACTCTCCTCCCTCTGGCAAACATGAGCAAAGTGTGTTACAGTAGTTGAGCTGCCAGATTCTGGGTAAAATGTGAATGACATTTTTTTCCTCAGTACTGAGATCACAATTTTCCAACAGAGCAACAAACTTTTTCTCTTTAATATTTATTATTATTGCATTATTACTGATTTGTATTTCTAACTACCATGCACCTACCTGTTCTTTCATTCCCAATTGCAAGAAATGCTAAACACTGTTGGTTGTTACTGTCATTTGGTGATTTTTTTCTAACAAATTAATTTTTCTGTGCATATAGCTGTGTGCAAACACAGCAGAGAAAGGTAAATCTGGGGCTTGTACTGTGAAGGATTAATGAACAGAGTGACGATTTCTATCTGTTACCCAATTGACAAAACTAAATTCAGTTATCATGCTAACAGTATCACAAAGAGAGTTAGTAACTCACTGTCATCCCAGGCTTTCAGAATCTAGCTATGAGTGTGATCATATAAAACAGCAGAGATCAGATACGCATTTCTCTCAAGAAGAACAAGCTATCGTTTTATACAGATATGAGGAATTCAATATCTAATTCAGGCTAAAAACAATGTAGTAGGCTACAGGCAAAGCAATGACAAAAAGAAATGATGAATATTCTGATCAATGTCACTACATTAGGGTATAAGTTTATTTCAATAAAACTGTTTACTCTGTTAAAGTAATGCACTCTTGTAATGTGTTCAGATACTTTCAGTTCAACTCTTGCTAAGTACTTCACTCATTTTTGATAACTAACTACTTTTCTTATACTTTGTTTTCTTCAAGGAAAATTAATTGGTCAGGAGTTCTTGCTAGCCTGCTAATCCTGCATCATTATACAACAGTATCATGCTTCTTCTCACAATATAAAGAAATGTCATGGAAAATACCATAGTCTAAAAGAGTTACATATCACTGGGTATTTTTTAGAATAAAAAGCAGACATTACACGACTAATACTGTCAACTTCAGATGGAAAAACTTTTCCTCACCATTACCAGAGGGCTCTTCTTGAATCGAACAAAAATAATTCTTGCTTTGAAGGCTTTTATTTCACTGTGTCACACACATTAGATTTATTCTCAAATCTCCTCCCCTCTACATGTGTACACATCATTACAGTGTGTAACACAACTTGTCATTTGTTAAAACAGATGGGAGAAAATTGAGTGCTTGTTTTGATGTAACAGATCACCCAACTACAGCAAACAGGCAGAATCTTTGTCATACAAAAAAAAGAGCTTGCGATGAATGTGAATCTAGATCAAGACTCAAAAACAATAAAATCAACGTGGGGTGGGGGGTGAGGAGCTGTGTTCTGAGGACCACTGATTGGTGGAACACACTTGCAGAATTCCACACTTACATTAACCCACAATGTTTAAGCCAGTGTGCATCGGCAAATTTCTTTATTTCATTTTACTGTGTTTGTTTTGATCATTTGAAAAATGGAACAAAAGACGAAAACCTGTGAGAAGTGGACAGGTGACAAGGTCAAGCTGAGTTGAGCGTATCTGTCTCGCTTCTCCAAGTGCACTGCAGTAATGGGTCTGTCCATCCATATCTGGCAAATTCACTCAAAAGAGCCAGGCCCTCACCAAACATATGCCAAATACACTCAAAAGAAATTCAATAGAACGTCAAGTTGGAGACTCAAAACAACCTCATTTGGCTTCATCTGAATAAATTTCCTGGTACTTTGATGTGCGGTAGAAACACAAAATATGCAGATTACCAGGAATTCTTGTACCCAGGTAAATAAGTTCCTGGTAATAATAGCTCCTGGGAATCTGGTAGAAAATAGGCTTATAAGAACAACTACAGTCACAGAAAAAATTATTAGACCATTAAAAGTCATTAAAAACAGTGGTTATGCAATCAAGTACCAACTCCTGTGTGTATCATGTGACTAAAACAGACAGAAAAGAAAACATAGAATGAATAAAAGCACTGTTTTTGTCAGTACAATGGCATAGATCTTGATGGAAGAACTGAAGTGATTTTGGATATTATCAAGAAAACATGGAAAGTGGATAGATATCAGCTCTGAAATTAAACTATTATGAGCTATTTTGTTGGTATCATTATATTTGTCCAAACAAATGTACCTTTAGTTGGACCAGGCATTAAAATGACCAAAAAATTGAAGAAAACAAGGGTGGTCTAATAATTTTTTCAGCAACTATATGAAATCACCTTAATCGTCCATGATTCAGAAGCTTGCCCACTTGCTCATTAATGCTTCTAACCACATTCATATGTTTATAGCAGTATGACTTAGTGTTAGATAGGTAGTTGAAGAGTTGGTGAACTATTCTTTTATCCCCTTATAGATGTTTTTGTTCCTAGGTGAAGTAATCATCTCGAGGACAGGCCAGCGCTTTTCTTCAGACTGACTGTAAATTGAGATGAACCTACTTGAAGATGAACTCCTAATGAACCACCAGACACAGACATTCCCTCTGATAGCTGGTGAGGGGTATTCATTGGAGAGGAGTTTAACATCATTGCGTCTGATTGACTGGGCTCTCAACCACTGTGGGTTAAGGGGGCTCCTGGGGTTAGCCTGGTCAGACATAACAAGAGAGACCGAGAGACAGAAAGAGAGAGGGGGCCCTTCAGTAAATAGGCTGTCCACAGAGAGTTGTGAAGAAGTCTAATGGAGCCTCATCACGGCCGGTCTGTCAGTCAGTCAGGTGAAACAAGGTCTAACGGGGTCTTAATGAAGACAGCTTCACACTGCTTTGTCTTGAAAGTGCCAGCTAAAAAGCAGACACACTTATTATCCATCTTTTCATACTGTGAAATAGAAAAGTCACTCAATAGTCAGTAAAAGACACTAACAAGAGCAAAGGAAGACACAACTTAAAGCCCAAGATAGCCAACATTAAATGTTTGGAGTGAACATAGTTCAGAATGGAACAGGAGATGAAGTGCTATTATACAGATATAACCTAAATGCAGATTTAAGAACAAAAGCAAAACACTGCTGATACATCGAATGCATACACTGTTAATATATAATGTTCCATTTGTTCATATCATGTATTTGTATAAAGGAACGTTTTAGGAAAATTAAACAGGAATTGCAGACCCCCTTACATCACTTCTACCACACTGAATAATTCCACTATGTTGTGAATATACTACAAACACAATGTCAGTCACTGAGTTACATTCTCATTTCTGGATCTTCTTTCTGCCCATCATCAATATCTTGATAATTATGGACATAGAGCAGGTACAGGTGTGTGTGTTTGTGTAGGTGTGTGTGTGTGTGTGTGTGTGTGGTGGGGGGGGTACTTTTTTTTTTTTAATCAGGGAAATAGCTGATTTAATTTTTTTTATAATGACTAACATTTCAGAAAGCTCCCTATCTCCCAAAGTAAAGAATAAAAATTTGTTCAATCAGTATCTGCATCCAGTCTTTGAGGAGGAATGGCAGAAGATGGTATAGGACAAAACAGTCCTGCAGTCAAAATATACTGCAGTTTGTAAGTTACAGGTCCAGGCAGACACAACCGTAATATCCCCAAAACACACTGACATTGACTCATAATAGGTGTAATAATAATTAGGTTTTGATTCCCTATACTCATTTGGTTTACTGAAGCCTCTAAGTATACATTTAATATATAAATTACTACATTTTGCACGTGTTTCCCCAGTCTTATTAATAATACACAATCATGACAGTGCTTAACTGAGTCATTAAATATGCATATGCACATTGGGATACAGAGTTTCCACAGCTTTATAAAACATTTTCCACTAAATGCAGTGGCCCGAGAGGGAATTTGAAGATTATGGTACATCAGAATTGGATGTAAATTAGAAAAGAATTATGCTACGTCTTTGTATTTAATAACTATGCATCAACTACTATTAAACCCAACTAGAGTTAAACTTTTTTTCTCAGACTTTTCCAGCCTATACATTTGGGCCATCCTTCAAACAGAATATTCTTCTCCTGAAACTATTACTGAACCACTGCCATACTTTCTTGCGGCAATACACAAACAACAGTATTTTGTGGAGTGAAACTAAATGTATAGTTTTCTGTGTTTGAGAGTTGCCTCTGTTAACTTGCACACGTTTTTCAGACATCACAAAAATCTGGATGTTTTTGGGTTGGTATAGAAACAGTAGATAAAGCTGGAGGGCCAATCATCCCCACTGTCCATCCCCACCCGGTAGCATCGCCTCAGGACACAGCCTCTGGGTGGCCCCTTACCAGGCCTTGGCCTGCCGTCTCTACGGTAAGTGCTCTGTCACGAGGCTGCCAGGGGCTACAGCATATGCCACCAAATCCCAGGCGTATCCCCCAAGGTAAACAGAGGTACGGCTAATGGAGGCACAATTCTCTGTATGGACTCTATATATGTGTGTTTGTCTGCGCCTCGAGCTGACCTTCAGCTTGCCCACTCCTCCACCTCACTGCCAAATGTCTTCACGGCTGGATGATACTGCACTGCCTGACTCACTACATGTGGGAAATAAAGAGCAAGACGGAGAAAAGGAGAAATGGATGAAAATGATATATAGAGAGAGTGCTGCTCATCTCTGTTTGACCTTAGGGTCACAGAAATAAACTCTTGAATCCAAAGTGAAAGAAACAAGCTCGAAGTACTCATCAGATTTGCATTCAAAGTTTAAATCCAAATAGGAATTTGTGTCTATATCGTAGGGGTGTAACAGTACAGAAAAATTTCAGTTCGGTACGTTTTCGGTACAAGGGTCTTCGGTTCAATACATTTTTGATATGTTTTCAGTACAGTGAAGGCGACCGAAGAATGCCGGCACACCATTCTTGTTTTGTCGACTTGTCTCTCTCCATTGACATAACTGACAAGGAATGCGAAATGCTCCCAAATCCGAGCCCTTGGAGAAGACAGAGGGTCTTCCACTCTGGCTTTGTACCTGTGACGCTGCTCTGAGCTGTCATGCTGGTTCACATTCAGCATGTGTATGGTGCGTGTACCACTTAGACGTCCGTCTAGGATATCAAATATTGCACATGGGTTCCACTTGCATCCACCCTGCTCATACTGTGTGCGTTCTGCTTCAAGGTTCATATGGAAACTTAAGTGTTTGCGTTCTTCACATAGGCTACATGTATTCATTCGGTACACCTCTGTACTGTATTGAAGGCCCCGAACTGAAACGTTTTGGTACAAACGAGTGCACTGCTACACCCCTAAAATCACAAGATACTTTGTGTTGATGTCTGTCTGCCTGCAACATATCATTAACAGATTACAAATAAGACACACCAGCGGTATAACACTGGGATTGGTGTATCATCATTTGCGGCTTTCTAACAAATAAAAGAAAAATAACAGTGTTATGACTTCATGCTGCTGTATAATCACCACTGGTGTATTTTCATTGCCCTGCATACAAACTCAATCTTTACACATCATAACAGACTTCAAAGCTGTCCACCTATGTATAAACAGTTTGCAAGAACCGCTGAGTGGAAAATACTATATCTTATAAGCCTTGGTGAACAAACTTTTTCATGTCCTGTATTTATTTGTGTTATCTTTTTTCTGCTGCATGCATGTCTATTGCCAGTCAAATATGTTGCTGACCGTGT
This sequence comes from Apogon hyalosoma, assembly GCA_037367295.1. Classification (NCBI taxonomy): domain Eukaryota; kingdom Metazoa; phylum Chordata; class Actinopteri; order Kurtiformes; family Apogonidae; genus Apogon; species Apogon hyalosoma. Next base: position 44,982,298 of record JAPQRP010000019.1, read on the forward strand.
AAGAACCAATGTACTGGAACGCAATCATGGAGAAATAGTTTTAATAATCACTTTGTATTTTTTTCCCCTCACAATGGCCAGCAACCCAGTGTGTGTCTGCCATTCTACGGGCATCTGACATAATTACAGGGCTTTGAAAGTTTGTATAACAGTATGTGGAGTAGATAAAGCCATCATTACTGTACACATATACTGCCGACACAAAACCCCAGCACTGTGTAAAATGCAATCACTGTAACATTATCTTTCCTGTACAAGTCTATAATTAGTTTCCCCCTTGTTACAAAATGGGCATATGTTTCATGGAAAAATGAAAAGAAGTCGATTATTTCAAACCTTAACCCTGTCTCTGTCCTATTTCTCAGAGATAGTTTTATAGCAGCCAAAGATAAGAGGAGAGCTATGGGGAGGGACTTTTTAATGTGCCTTACTATCAGGGAGTATGTGGGGAGTTCAGAAGTAGAGTGGAATGAGGAGCCTGGGGCTTATGTCTTCAAATCATAGCTTTCCCAAGCCCTGTCTTCTTTCTTTGCGTTGGAATTGTGTAGATTTTAGTGGGACAAGAATTAGCTTTGACATTGTACATTTGCTCTCCCAATATGTGCAGCAACAACTGTGTGTGTGTGTGTGCGTGGGTGTGTGCGTGTGTGTGCGCGTGTGTGTGTGTGTGTGCGCGCGTGTGTGTGTCTATATGAGCCTTCATCCAATAATAAAATCACATTACAGTATTATCTCTTGTGGCTTCTGTCCACTGCATTGTAATTAGTTTACAATACATTTTTGCTCTTATATCTATTAGGTATTTTAGGAGTGACAGGGTTTATGTTGGCATCCATAAAACATAAAGAGGTCACATTTAATTGCAAGGGAGAGAGGAGATGAGACAAGACTAATTATCTTTATAGCCTGTCGGTAATATTTTATTTAACTTCAGCACTGGGTCATGCATGATGGTTGCCAGCAGACAGTGGTCATTATGTGATTTAATACTCGGATTGCAGTGTATTTTTTGGCTGATATAACCTGCACCAAAAAAAAAAAAAAACAGGTGTGATATAATAATAATCTTTATAAAGTGTTTTTAAAACAAAGTAGAAAAAGCTTTGGGAAAAAAATTGCTTAAGTACAAAATAATAAAACGCAGGAGAGAATTAAAATAGTGCATAAAAACAATAAAATAAACATGCAAACCTGGATATGCCCCTGTTAAAAGTAAGTTTCTAGACAAGACTTAAAACCAGACACTAACCTAGTTAAATATCAAGCAACTGAGTTCTGTATCATTTGTGGATGTTTAGCAGGTTTTTGGTTGAGACAGGTAAAATGGCTGTTACAATTTCTCATTTTCATCATCATCACATCATCTCAATGCACCTCATCTATAAAATTTTATATAGGTCTTATCCTACTGACATTTGTGAAGTAATGAAAACATTACTGTATGAGCTTTATATACAGATGCAATGATGTTGTAACATATTTCTTATTCTTCATTAATTCATCATTTAAGTTGCAAAATAGTGGCCTCAATGATGGCTAATCCAGTCATAAAACACCAAAACCTTCGGACATGCAAGCAGTCGAAGACCAGCCATGTCAGAGAGAAAAGGGGGGTAAAAAAACAGAAAAATAAATTGAGTGAAAAACCAAAGTACAGAGCAGAGGGTGGGAGGGTGGTGTCATGGGAGCTGAGAGAGGCTACAGCCACGCTATTGAGCGCCTGGAAGAGCACAGTCTCTGATTTCTTCCTTCTCTGCTTTTTTCCCTTTCAAAGAGCACTTGAAAGCTCTTCTGAGGTATTGAGCAGGTGGGGAGTGTACAGTGAGGCAGACTGGGGCCAAGAGTGGGCAGGGGTGGTAAAAGCAGCTCCTCTTCCTCTATCTAACACACAAAAGTGGAGGACTCAGAGGTCCAAAGGCCCAGTGGCCCAGAGCTCCAGCCAAGCGTCTCTGAGGAGCCTTCAGCTGGGCAAAGGTGGAAATTGGACGAGTGAGGCTGGGCACCCAGGATGAAGGCGAACCCAAAAGGCTGCCAAAGGAGTATCCACAACATGAAAAATGAGAGCTACATATTTTTTAAAAAAAACAGTATTGTACTTTTTTATTCATTGCAATATGGGGAAAAAAATATGACAGTGTCATTCCCTGTAGTTTCACACTGTTTATAACCTCCTGTATATTTGAGAGGTAACTATCAAATCTTTCCGTCTTTTAAATTCAGCAAATCTCTGTGCTAATGTCATGCCCACATAAATATGGATATTTTACAAAAAGGAATATTCTCTACACTGGGGGCTCTCATCCAAATGCAAACTGCATTTTACATCACGACAAGCAAGATCTTTAAAAAAAGAAAATAAAAAATACCTTCCAAAACAAGATTAAAAAAAACAAACAAAAAAAAAACTTTAGTTTCTTCAAATTCGCCTGTGCAATTACAGCAGGATAGTATGGATTTTTTTTTTACTTACAGTAGATCCCTTTCAGCATCAACACAACTGGGAGACATGTGTACCAGTACGTACCAGCGTTGTGCTGAAATATTATGTGTTTTCAAGAAAAATACACTGCAAAAACTCAAAACTATACTTTTAATTTAAGTTTATAACTTAAGCTGGCATTGCTGCTTGAGACTTAAGCCTGTAAATCTGTTGTGTTCAATACTACCTGATGCACTGTGTGTGCAGCTTTAAATCCATCAGAAACAATGTCTTCTCAATGTAGACATAGGTATTGTGTTGCAATGCCAATATGACTATCATGAGAGTACAGATGGGAATAATGAGGAGACCCTGTTAGCTCAATACTCTGTGTCGAAGAGATGCTGTTAAGAGACTGCTCAGCACAATATCTCCCATGTCTATATAATTAATGAGAAACATAGTATTACTGAAATATTTTTAATGTTTTTTAAAAGCGATTATGTTTATTCTAGGTTCTTATTCTGGGTTGCTAAATAGCAAAAGGTCCCATTCCAAAGCTTGTTTTTTTTATATTCTTTGCTTTGCTTTATATTGTTTATCATATAGGCTAAAACAACCCACCCTATGTTAATAAGAATTATGTATTTGACTTATGACAGTTATGTGTTTACCAAAACCTGCAAAAAATAACAGTTTCTTGAAAAGATTACCAAGGCTTGGAGGTAGTATTGATGCAATCCGTATTTTTTTTAAAGTTTGCACTTTAATATAATTGATCAAAACAGCAGCCAGCCTTTGAACACTGAGACTTCTGGGAATAACTTCTACCAGTATCAATTATAGAAATCAACTCTGAGGAGAGGAGTCAATTCCCTATCAATAAAGCATTCAGCAGGAATTGCCAAGAGATTAGGGGAGAGATGAGGCAAGTCCATACCCGAAGGACTATCTAAATCTACTGCATAGAGGATGCTCCAGTAAACTAAGCAGCTTCAGATGATCAAACAGAAGATATTCCAATCAAGCACTGCATGGAGATACAGTAGCAGCAGTTGCTAATACAGTACGGTTTTCAAGTGTTGACTTCAATGTGAAATGTGCAAACCACATTGTACCAGCAGGGATTTATACCTTATGTGTTGGAAGAATTTTTTTTTTTTTTTTTATGGATCAAAAGCTAGTTGAGGTCCAGTCCAGACTTTTTCGTTTTCATAACTACTCAGAGGACGACCTGATGTCCTTATTGACTAATATTATGTTAAAATAATGTGTAAATTATTATGTACATCGAGGGCAGAGCACCACAATGCAGTACAACTCACATCTGCCTTTCTGTTGCATTTAACAGCCAGATAACTTTAGAACTAGACACTGGCACTGCTTCTATCACAGCTTAGCATGATTGGTAGACCATGCATGCTCCCAACAGCCAAGACAAACACTATAGTACACTGTAAATATTACTTATCCCTGTTCTAGGACATGTATATGTTAGACTATTTCTTTTATAGACTGGGAAATTATATGTTTACATGTGGTATTCATTACAGACAGCAAAGACATCTTGCTGTTAAAATTTTAGGATTTACTTGTAAACTATTGAATGGGTTTATGACACGGCTACTGCAGACTGTAGTAGAAACACTGTACTCATCTGTATCTATATTACAACAGTTTATTCTTGGTAACTCTCATACACATAAATACCTGCAAACAACAAAAAAAAAGCCTGGACATGCAGATAAGTACACACCCACACTTCCACAGTATCAGCATTACACTGTATAGATCTATTGACTGAGCCATGCCATATCAATGACACTTTCAATCTTTACAGGCCCTTCTCCCTGAAAGCTTCTGTTGCGACACAATCATTACAAATTGATTGCAAAATAGCTAACAATCATGATTAAATCATTAAATTCTTGTCTACGCTTCAGAGAATGGGGTGAAAATTAACTTCCCACCAACCTCATTTTTTCCGAACACGAAATAATGATTTTCTGCCAGTCTAATTACAAAGCCAACATCTGATCAAGCCCGCATCCAGAGGGGATTATCACATGCACCAGTATTAGACCTCATTACCAGCCTGAGTGCAGAATTATTACATCTTGTAATTGGATGGCAAGATTTATATACAGATCAGGCCGGTTTCTGTAAGATTGTAATTACAGGCTTCGTTGCTTAGCTACTTATCACTCAGCAGTGGAGTGCAGGAAATCGGCACATGGAAGTGCATTTCATTAACCCCTCACCCTGTCAGTGAGGGGAACCACTGTACCTCTCGTCTGTTTTAGGGACAACAGCATCGTTCACACATCAAATTATTTCTCTTGCCCAACACCTGGTCAGATAGGCTTCAATAAACACTTCAATGAACAGCCATGGGGAATTTGGCTGAATAAACCAATGCTTTTTTTTTTTTCATTGTTGACCGAGGCCCATTTTCCAATTACCCAAGATAAGTACATAACATTCGCCCTCAACTTATTACAAGTGGCTCATGAAGCACTATTCTCCAAAATTAGCGTGGCAGGGTTAACTGGTTAAAAGCTGCCTTTCACTGCATTTGGGAAGGAGTGTGTCTGCATGCATGTGGGTGTGTGCTCATCCATTTGGCTTCAACCATGTGTACTGTTAAGACACTATATAATCTTTTGCTTCCTCTGTGGGCAAAGCCTCTCTTTAGTTGCCTTTAGCTCATGTAAATTATTAAACATATTTTCTCTCCTTTCTTTTTTTTTTTTTTTTGGAGGAGACTCTTAATTAATGGACTGGTACGCTTGTTAAACACCTTGCTTTTTGTGGCACAAATCTGCCAAGAGTGATTATGCAGAGCTGGCGAGCCCCGGTTCATCAGAAGAGCAAAAGAGTGAGATAGAGAGGCTTCTGTAGCCATCATTTCTCATCGCAACTCAAGCAATAGCTGCGATTCTTACAAACAGGTCACTCTCGATAAAGCAAAGTACATCTGCCCCGACAATGTCAAGCTCTGACACCTTTTACATATGGTAATAAATTGAAAACCATACTGAGAGAAATCTTGAGGCAAAAGAAATGAAAAATGACAGAGGACCCAAAAACGAGAAATGCGTGTTGTAACATGAAGCTGATGGAACACAACTCATTTACTGTTTGCTGTCCTGCAACTCAGCAAGAAAAGCCTCGATCCACGTGTCAGGGTGACACTGCTGGAGAAGAAAAGAAAGCATCAGCACCTCTTCACAGTTAACACCCATACACTTACTTTCTCTGTGCATATCACAAGCCCTCCCCTGTAACAATCAATACAGGCCTACATTTTATGAGACAAGGAGTTAACTTGTTCAATTATGCCACAGACAGCTCTATTCTTTTGTAACAAGTAATCTGGGTAGTGAAATCAATACTGACAGACTCACGGCACGCTGGCTAATTTCATATTACCTCCAGCCAATGGCAGAGCAGCTCGTAATGGAGCTGTAGTTCCACTTCATTATAAGGAAGGGGGGGGATCAATACTAGCACAGATGCACACATGCCCATGTTAATACATACATACACACAGAGGAAAAGAAGCAGAGTGCGCTGTTCCACACACAAGCACAAACGTATACAGGCAAAGAGGGCAACTCTACTATTTCAGAGGCCCCAAGGGGCTACACAGAGCTGTCTGGTGGAAGGCAGATGGGGTGGGGGGATATTGGTGGGGTTCCAGGGTCATAACCCTCCTCAAATAAATTACACTTCCTATGTTTAGAAAACACGCATGCAAACACACAACCATTCACAAATACACACCTCCCGTTTTCAACTGTCAACGAATCAGGGGGGAAATATCCCCATTTTTATTCACAGATCTTCCTCTAAGCACATACACAAACACCCACATGCACACAGTTAACACTTGACTTCTTCTTCACAGCAAGGTCATAATCTGATGAGGTTGACTAGTGAAAGGGGAAGAGAAAAAAAGAGAAGAAAGGAAAAAAGAGAAGAAAATAAGAGAGGATAACCTTCAGATGGCGGATCAAGTCTTTGACCTCTCCAGCTAATTACAAATTAAACTCCCTATCTTCTTTTGTAAAAAAAAATATATCTCCATTCTTTTTCCCCATTATTGTTATCACTCTGCAGGATTAGCTGGGGACTAAGGGGATGATGTTGTCTAAGCCGATGTCAACTGTACAATTACTCTACTCATCCATCCCTTTCCAGGAAAAATAAGACACTGTAGATTAAGATAAGCCTTCTTGAGAAAGAATGGGGATATAAAGCCTTTGACAATTACTAAGTACACATGGCACAGGGTGACGATTGCTCTTGGTAAACAAACTAAATACTCATTAGACCTAACGCTGACATTCCTTTTTTCATAACTTCCTATTATGCAATTTGGATTTATTGCACTCATTAATAATCTTTACTAGGTTTTGCTACAAACACCATGACAGGAGCATCATTTAACTTTAGTAAAGGGCATGCACAGAACGGACGGCTATGTGAGAACACATCTCGAACGCGTTAGGGGAAAGCCCAATTGAATGCATTTTAATCTAAATATCCCTCAATATGCTTTATTGTTCTCCTTTAATTTCCTTGCCACTATTCCATATGGAGCCCCAGTTATCAAGCAGACAGGCTTTATGAACCCAACAGAGCTGTGCAGCGCTAGAGCTCATCAGTCCTCAGCCATTAATAGGTTGGCAATTTCTCAGCAACAGGGGCACAAGCCTGTAACAAATGCCTGGAATTCAGTGGGAGTGTATTTAGGACCCAGCTATTCACTGGAGATATTTAACATTTATTAACAATCATGTGTACACAGTATTCATCATATTCTCAAATCAGAGTTTGTTAGTGGTAGCCTCTGTTGAGTTTTAATATATGAATTTCTACCACTTGCCAAAGACTGATTTGGAATTTCAATTCAGTCTCTGTATGATTAAAGAGCCTGTCACTATGCCTGCCCTGCCCAGAAAAAAAACAAAAAAAACAAGTTTTGCCAGTTTATATGTCATATTAGGAATATGGCCTGTCACAATAATAAAGATGTACAGAATTCCAAACAAGTACAGAGCTGTTCTGAAATGTTTCCTTCAAAAATGTAAAAAAAAAAAAAAGTCTTTGTTTCACATGGCAGCAGTGAGCTTCCCCAGAAATATAAAGCAAGTGCAGGATGCAGCCCACCCCCACACCCCCCTCAGCTCCGTCAGCACAGGTGTTCTATCCAAAAGGAGGGGTCACTGATGCAACAACTTGGACATGATCCCTCACCACCTACACACTGCAAACACTAACTGCCAGGATTGAACCAGGATTCTCTTTAGTTATC
>JAPQRP010000019.1:45008372-45024208 GCA_037367295.1 Apogon hyalosoma
ATATAGAACAGACATACATTTCATCACCCATACACTTCCTCTGTTTAGTTGTATGTAAATATAGAGGTGAATGAATAGGCTAATGCCCCTGTGATCCTCCTACATCTGCTTGTTTTTTGTTTATTTGTTTTGATGATATCTATGTTATTCAGTGTTTTTTTTTTTCTTTTTAAAGTGAATGAGTGCTGTATCAGTTGTTGGCTGTTTTATGTCTTGTTCTGTCACCTGCCCTAGGGACTGTGGAGGAAAAGTAGTTATTTTTACTAATTCGGGCATATTTACATGAGTGTATTTTTTAATATAACAATGTTCATAAATAAGCACGGACCCTATTAAATAAGCCAATTTTTAAAAATGATATCAATGATAATACTTATTAATCAAAAGGACAAAAAGACACAAATCACAAAATAAAATACAATACCCTATACATTTAATATACCAAACTGTAACAACAAATTCTACACAACCGACAGTAAAAAAAACTTGACATTTATTTCCTGTTTGTCTTAAATGTTAGCATGGACAGACACCATGAGTCTTAATATTTTGATTTTAATATCTGCAGCTCATAAACTCTACCGTATCAGGTCACCCCTTGTCTGCAGCGGAGAGATTCGAACCTTCCACTATTTGCATTTGAGTATTTGTCCTGTTCCCAAAGACAAAGGGGTCAGGAGGACATCTGCTTCATGTCAGCTGGTGGTGTAGCACTTGGCTTCGGGGTTATCAGGCTCCCCCTATCAGCTTGTGGTTGGAACACGGACCTCTCCTTCCTGAAGGAAACCCTCTGAACCAGCGTGACGACAGCTTGAGGAGGCGCTACGGTGAAAGAGGAGAGGGAGAAGAAAGGTGAAAGGAAGAGGATGTGGAGAAGGATGAGCAGGGGGAGACTATATGAAATGACAATGTGCATGAAGTGATAAGCCCTTGGCAAGTACACCCGCACCCTAAGGCTGGACTGGGGGCTACAAGACTTCAGCTTCAGCGCTCAGTCCAACTGTCCCTAATGACCCTGCCCAGACCAAATGTGTAGACATCACTTACTGTATACACAATGGAACTGTGAGCTATTCATCTGGCGGAAATTTTATATGACGCGCATGAGCTGAAACTACTGATCTAAAAATGGCATGCGACTCAAAGTAAGAAACAGCACAAAAAAAAAAAAAAATTTGATTTAGATGAAGCAATAAAAACATAATGAAATGTCCATGTGCAAACTAGAGACAGAATACTGTATCTAACCTCAGTGTTTGTAGACAATATAAGAATAATATGAGATGCTGTAGCTATCTAATATTGCATGTTTGTATTATGTGGCTCTTGAAATGACAAGCAAGGTATTAAAATATTCAAAATCAAATGTGATCAAACAGACTAAATATGTGTTAAAGTAGATTGTAGAAGTTCCAAAAAAATAATATAAATATAGAGAAAATGTAAACAGAATTTTGATTAACATAAGTGCGCATAAATGATACATATCACCTCTGTGTATGTTTAAGTCTTCTAAGTAAAGACCAATCTTATGTATTGCACTTTTAAAACCTGCACGACCCCGCGTAGTACGATAAAATGAATGAGATAATGACAGAAAACAGACAGAAAACAATGATTCTGCCTTAAACCTCCATCTGGTTTTGTGTTCATGTATTTATTTCATGAATTTCACAGTTTATATATGAATATGAAAAAAGGTGCTCAGCTAAGCCGTCCCTTACTCGACAGACTCCGCGTTCAACATGTTTATTGCCGCGTCGGTTTGAGGCAAGGTGGGAAATGAAAACCTGAATTATAGATTTTGCACAAGTGCTGATATCCTTATGTCACTGCATCACTTAACACAAATGACAACACAATGTAGTACTTACAAATCCTTAGGAAAAGACGCTAATAGAAAATGTTTAAATCATTTGGAATTGTGCTACCATTGATTTATCAACCTGGAAAATTGAGATACAGGCCTATAAACAACATTCAACAAACCATTAAAAATGTTACTATACAGGGAAACCATATGCCCATTTTATTCCTATCTCTTATTTCTGTTTTTCTCTCTTTAGTACTCTCATCCATCATCATTATATCATTAAGTTTTTTTTTTCCCACTCCTTTTTGAGCAATACATATTGAATTTATTTTGTTATTACTAGTGTACATGGCAATTGCTATTTTGTCTTGATGACCTTTATTACCCCGCCCCCCCAATTGTTTTTGGTTTGTTGTTTTGTTTGTCTGCTTGTTTGTTGTTAGCAACTTTACGCAAAAACTACTGGACCAGTTTCCATTAAATTTTCAGGAAAGGTGCGAGGCAGTCCAGAATAGATCCCATTAAATTTTGGTGGATGTAGGTCAAAGGTCAAAGTCATCAAAAATGTGTTTTTGCAATGATAAGTGATAGGGCAAATCAGGTAAAACGTTTGTAAGGGGTGGGGTTTGTTGTGCCTGGCACCACTTGTTTGTTAACGTATTTGCTCTGATATTAGTTCCTTGTACACATAAAAATGTTTAGTTTTTTCTTCTGCTCAAAACAAATAAATGAATGAATGAATCCAGTAACTTCCATGATCAGATTTAAAGTTTAACATTTCACCAATTTGCAATTTAAGTATAATAGAAAGATGCTACCATGAAGTTAAGCTGAGACTGAAAACAGCAGAACAGTTATGAGACACAAAGAAGAAGAGGAGGAATGTATGAACAAAAAGAGAAAAAGAGAGAGTGAGACAGAGGAACAGGAGGCAGTGAAAGGCAGAGGATAGTTAGTGACTACAGCTGGGCTTCAGTCTGTGTAGATACTGCCAACAGTTTGTGATGAAGGAGCTTCAGATGAAGCGGAGCGAAGAGAGCCCCAAAGCCGGGGCTAAGTGAGCAGATTAGGGGACCGCACAGCGGTATCACTCTTCCACTGCAGTTGATCTCGTACTGCCAAAGGTCAAGCATGTACATCTGCGATATACACACAGGCACACACACACAAAGATACAAAAAAACAGCCACTAGACAGAGACTTACATGAGAGTGACACAGTTAATGGCACTAACTGCAACAGCACTTTGAGTGAACAAAAGCTGCACTGCAACACACAAGGGAAGTTGTACACCACAAATGTCACCAGAAGCATTTCTGTGTCCTTGCCTTTTTCCAAAATCAGTTTATTTTACTTTTTCATATATTCTTTTAGTGTTGTCACATGCACTGAAAAAAATCTAAATCTGACCAAGTGTATTTTTCTGATTTCTAGTCCAAATATCTCATCACACTTAAAATAAGACATAATTACCTAAAGAGGAACTTTTCAGTGAGAAATAAGAACTGATTTTTAGACAATAGACCTGGAAAATCTGATTTCAAGAAATCTTACCAAGATAATTTTCACTTGTTTCATTGGTAGATTTTTTTGGCTTGAATTAAGCAAAAAAAAAATCTTGAATTAAGCAAAAAAATCTGCCAATGGAACAAGTGAAAATGATCTTGGTCAAATTATCTCACTGAAAAGTTACTCTTTAGGTGATTCTGTCTTATTTTAAGTGTGATGAGATATTTGGACTAGAAATGAGAAAAACACACTTGGTCAGATGTAGATTTTTGCAGTGTGGTATGTTACCTCAGCCTTGCATGCTGCTTGTGGTCACTGTAATGACAGAAAATTACTCATTGTTCCACTATTTTCCCTCATAAAAATGTAGGCTTTTATCATACATAGCTTACATTTGAGTTTCAAATACATTTTGCAGAAATATGTGTTGTTACATACAAAATGTGTACCCTTCATTATGAAAATAACTAAAAAAGTGCTATTATTTGTTCTCACTTTTGGCGCTCCTAGGTAAAACATTCATTCTACTTTGTCACTGATGTGCACTTCAATCTCCTTGTGTTTTCTCCCCTATTTAGCCTAAAGGTAACACTGTATATTTACTCTCAACACCTTGGGGTGACACTGCTGTGTGTGCTGCTTGGAATTTAAGCCGCACTCTCTACCAAAGAGCTGTTTTACAGCCCCCTCAGACGCCGCTTGTGTCGATTTGTTTTCCCACAAGCAATGTAAACACAACACTTGTTGAAGGACCCTCATTCACCTTATATTTAAAAGGAATGTTGGTACCACAACCCTCCCCCCTGTTTTCCACTTTTCTCTCCATATTTTACCCCTTATCGCTCTCAGAATAAATATCCTTGAGATAAATAGGACGCATAAGTACATGCTAGATATCTCAACCTCAAAATGGAAAACATCTTGAACTGAGTATCCTAAAAGGAGCTGAGCGCTGTATTTCAAGGATATTGGCCCCTCATTTAGGGGCGTCCGTGTTACCCCAGAGCAGGGGGCCTGGTGGAGATCTGATCCAGTCCTCTTGGGTTCTCCAAAGTAAGCTTGACAATCTGCAAATCAGAAATTAGCCTTAACAAGATGAAGTTGAAACAAAAGTGTGTGCTTTTTTCTGTAATCTGATGATGTACTAGCCATGAGGCCAAGGTCAAGGTTCACTCAGCAACCATGTACTATGCTTGTTTACATTAACCAGTGAAAAGACTAATCAAAGGTATATGATTTCACCTTTTCTACACTTAACAGGACCTTTTGATGTTGGCAACCATGTAACATCTGCTTTTAAGTTAGATGGATAGTGGGAGCCCCATTCTTTTTTTTTTCCTCTTGTCTATTTTAGTTCCACATTAGGCCGTGGGGAAAAAATGTAAAAAAAAAACAAAAAACAAAAAAAAAAAAACCAACTTTGCACGGGCCTCCTGATAGAACTACAATTGAGGAAAAGAAAACTACGAGGAAAATTAAATTACCATGTTAAAGTGGTTTAAATGTAAATCTAACTGATTACATAGAAACTTTAGAAAGCAAAATGCATAACATTGTACACTGGACTTAATAATTATCTTTATGTTTGTTGGTCATTTTGGTTATTTATCTGAAATTAGATTTTAGATCGTACTCTTGAGTTCCCTAGATCTTAACAAAATGTTTTACTCAGGTTGTCAAGCTGTGTGTTTAAAACCAAACCCATCAGTCAATGAGGAATAGTAAAAATGTCATGTTTTGTCCAAGAGACAAGAAAAAGACCATCATTAGTTTTGTAGTCTGACACGGCGTGGCTGCAGAGAAGCTGAGGACAAAGACTAATGTTAAGGCAAGAAATATTTTTAGCCGCATCTGGATCGAGTTGGGAGTCGACCATGAAGGGACCTCCACTGGCTAAGCAGCAAATGAGGAACAGAGGGCCCAAACGATTGAAGTGTCATTGTTAGAATTGGGATTTCCATCCTATTGGGGCTCTGGCTTTTTGAGATCCTGGGGCCTGGGTATCTTTAAGCTTACACAAATATCTGTGTGAAACTAGTTAGCGCTGAGCTGGCATACTTACCGTACCTGGACATGGAGTCGTTTTCAGATCCGCATACCCAGAGATAAGCAACAATGACTTCCAATCGATTGCCATGTTTTTCTTCCAAAGATAACACTGTATAGTAAAAGCTAAATCTGCCTGTTGTAATGGTAGATGCGTTTTCACTCATGGTTTTTTTTCTGCTGTGTAATACAAGCCTAATTCGCATCAGTACATAACTTAACTTTTTCCTTCCTTTTGGTGATGCCTTGACCTATGGGAGAAAAATCAAAGTGGAAATGCAAAGGCTTTCGGAAGAGAAACATTTTCCCTCCACAGCATCGGGCCTCTGAACCTTCAACTGAACTTTTGCATGTGTTAAACGCTACAGTGATGTTATCGAAATTGACACCGCTATGCTAAGAGACAGAGAGAGCAGCTCAGCGTTCTCCTTCATCACACAACCACATTTTACACACACACACATACACACATGAATGCAGACACAACCCACTGAAAAGTTCACAGTCCAAACTTACTGCCAGGAACCAAGAAGAAAAATCCCAAACAATCTTTTTTTTTATTTTTAAAGAAGAGCAAATCTAACTGTCAGCTCAGAGAGGATTATTCAGTTATATCGGTTGGCTCCCCAACTTCCCCACCGTAATCCACCCAAAAAACTCTTGGTGAAGCCTTTCAAAACAATTTATGCAAACAAACATCAAGCAAAGCTATTTGTATTGGCACCATTTTACAGTAAACCAGACTGAACCAAGACCAGATGGGGCTGGGCATTTCTGTCTCTGTGGTGCAACACTAGAGGCAGCTCAGCAGACATACTCGGCCCAGAACACTGTCTTCTGTATTGGAAAGTGTTTTAGTATTTAGACCACTTCTCATCACATCCTCCACTTCTTGGTGTATATGTGTATGTATATGGTAAACCCAGTAAAACCACAAGCAAAATATATATTTCCCTTTTGCATTTCATTATGATTTTTTTTTTTTTTTTTTTTACATGATCTTGTTCATTTCTAGTGTTTACATCCTTAAAAGAGGTTATTATTCTTGTTCGCTGAGGTTACGGTGTTATATCACAGGCTGAGAGAGTCCTACTCAACCTTTGACCCCACATAATGTCTAATTTATGGGAACAGATTCAAGTGGATGCTGATAACCATTTGTGCTGCATATGCTGCATTACTAACAAGTTCCCCTACATAGAAAATATGGCTATACATGAGAAAAAAGATACCGATGCATACCATGACCCCTCTGGTGTTGACAGCAGTGGCGGTGCTGTGGCCGGTAATTGGACTGACAGTAATAGGAACTGTCTTTTTGCCTCTGTGGGCCCTAGAGATGGGCCACAATGCTGATGTGGGTTTAGCAGCTGCAGTCAGAAGGAAACCATGTAACTGCAATTTTCCTTCGCTTTCTTTTTTTCTTCCTCTGTTTGAACACTGACATGATCATTTATGAGTTGAGTGAATTTCATGACCCTTGGGCCCTCGAAAGTTGGTCAACCGCCAAAATGCGATTTTAGAAATACATGGTTGTCAATGAGAAAATTAGCCCTCCATTCATCATTCCAGAGGAACTTGTTTTGTGCAGATACATGTATTTACCCGACAACAGCGTTTTGCTGCTGCTGGCCCACCGCCTTGAGGGAAAGTTTGGTTTGAAGTCAGCATCCATCTTGGCGAAGACCACACATATACAAACAGGGGCATAGTAGCAGGGTGGTAGCCTACAGACTCCCCATTGAAGGTGACTGAACACACATTTTTGATCATATTCGCGTCTAAATGTGTAGATTAACGCATAAAGAGACACGGAATCTGTGCAATGCCACCACAGCAGCTTTGACACACCTGGAGTAGATATGTAGACAGTACTTGATGACAAAAACACACATAGACAAAGAGCCTAAGGCCTAGAGATAAAAGACTGCAACATGGATCCACACATCAACCCACAGCGTACTGGTATTCACACACACTCACATACACATCACCCCCAGGGAGAAAACAGGCACACATTCTTCCCACTTGTTCACCATTGCTCTATTTCTCTTACACACATCCTTACTCACACAAGCTGGGCAAGCCAGACTCTCTATAAGCAGTTATTTCCCAGAGTCACTGCCAGCTCTCTCTTTCTCTCTCTCTGTGACAAGCTACAAATCCCTGACACCACCACTGATGATAGCTTTACAGTAGAGCCTCAAGGGGACTCTGCCAGCCAGCACACACAAACAACACACTCTTTTCTCTCTCTGCCTTTCACCCTGTGTGTCTCTTTCTCTCTCTCTCTCTCTCTTTCACCCTCTCCCAGGAGCCCGAGGGGCCTCTGGGATGTGTGGCTCCCAACACAAAATGCCTTGGGTTTGTTTGAGTTAAACATCTGACTAGAAGCAATCAAAGTGATTAGGGTACAAATGAAAACTCAATTATGCCTGTCCATTCATGCACAGTTTCGTGTTTAAATTGTGGAAAACCAAATGGATACGTGCGTCCAATTATGTCTTTAAACCTGAGATAACAATCAAAGCACACCACAGCAGTGCACAGTGGCGCTACTTACACAGTAAACTTGACTCTTATCATGTACAGTTATTGTTCCTTTTGTTTTCTGTCTGTACTACATTGAGTGAGGCAGTCACCATGATATCATACTTCCCCTATCCTTTTTTTCTTCGTCTCTATTTGATGAAGCTTTAATGACTCCCTTTGTATTCTGTAATTATTCACCAGCCCTGGAGATGTTTGTTTTGGTGGTAACCGGCCACTGCTGTGACCATATCTGCCTTTGCTCTATTATATGTATCTCATTAAAATATTTATTACTTTTCTTTCCGTTTTGGATAATTTAGCAGTACTAATAATGTTCTTCAAGAGGGAAGTTTGTGAGTACGCAGCGTACGTGCGTATGTAATAATTCCAGATCACAAGTGCCTTGGATTTATTGGCATATACCAATTTGGCTTTAATGAGATCGCACACCTCCAGGTAGGTGCTGCTTCATCCTCTGCTCGGCTCGGGGTTCTCCCTCCATCTTTCCGTCTATCTGCCCTTATTACCATTTCATACCCCCCCCCTTCACTACCATCACCAACCCCCATCTGATGAAAAACCAGAAAGGCTTTGTGTGGTTCATTAAGTCAGCATAGGAAATGTATTAAGTAGGAGAATACGGCTGGGAGCTATTGAGTGTTGACTTAACCTTTCCATTTTTTTTCCCCCTTTCCACCCAGTGATGCTTTTAATGGAGGATGCGTGCATTACTTAGACTCATTAGTAACCACAAGATTTGGGTAGAACAAGAAATAATAGAGTCTTGTACTTGCCATGTCTTAAAAAATGTGAAAGTACCATAAAGTCTGAGTGCCTTTGTCTGATAGTAGTTATATACTCACTTAAAATATATAAATAGTCTTGGGTTAAATGGCATTTTTCCAAACTATGAGTTTGTTTTAGCTCTTGCAAATAGTTTTTACCCTAAAAGAAAGTTTTAAATGTACTTGCTAGTTTTGATTGTTTGCTTATCTGAACTCCAAAGAAAGAACATTTTCATGCATTATTTTACCATATTAAAAACTCGATATGAGTACAGTACTTTGCACTTAAATAGAAGAAGGGGCTAAAATAAAACCACACATCGGAGGGATGGCTTTCCGGCCAGTACACCACCCTACTGCTAATGATTAATTTTTCCTTCTACTTATTTTTTATTATACCTGAACCTGCAACAAAACAATTTCCCCCTGGGATTAATAAAGTATTCAGATTCTGATGAGAATAAAATTGTACCCTGCTCTTGCAATTCCAATTCAAAATCAAGAAAAAGAAGCAAAAGGAGTATCTTATATTGTAATCTAACAACTTGTAAAAAGTGTAAAGTTAGTGTAAATAATAATCCAATATACCCACTGTTGCTCATAAAGTTAGAATAATTTTGTTTTCAGACACATTCTTCTTTCTATTCCTATTTATACACATCATTAATCCCCTTTGACCATGTTCAGTGGTTAGATACTAAGTCAGTTACACTTTATCTGTCAAGAATAAATCACAATGTCACAATAATTTCATAGAAGAGGTAAAAATATTTTACTCCAGCTTCACGGGTAACAGTGTACTTATCGGAGCCACAGACGCAGCCGAAAAAAGGAACCACTAATTGACAGTGTTAGAAATTTAGGGGCTTGTCACAATGTGATTACAAACTAATTGAGACAAAAACATTGTAAAGAGGTGGCTCTTTATGGGGTTGTCACACACTGTAGAGGGAAGGGCACAGTGGTCAGTCCACCATTACAATTAGTTTTCATTTTGGCCTGATTCAGTGAGATCTGCACTGACTGCTGGACATGCATTATGCATGAGTCTGTCCATATGCACTTGGGCCATCATGCATGCCCTTGTAGAAATGCATCAACTACGGTCATGCAATTACATTTAGCTTGTTTCAGTGCTCTCTCTGTGAACATTATCCTATATACAGGCACGCATGAAACTCTTTAGTTAATACAGCCACATATTGTAAAGGAGTTAAAAATGTTTCTACTTTCCTTTCAAACCAAACGACCACAACAAAAACTTCATATAAACTAACATTTTAAATAACAAACAGATGATACATGAAGTTTTTAATTTATAGTTTAGGTTCCCAAACGTGTGCTTACAGTATAATTATTCCACAAATGTTATTGTCAAACTTTAGTTTAGTGGAAATAAACAGGAACTGTGAATTGAGGCCAAGGTGAAAAGACTGAAAGGAAAAACAAACTGGAAAGATAAAAAATATGATGTGTTTACCAAGAATAATTCTGCTGTATAAGGTCTGAAACAGCCTGGTAACATTTGGGGGAACTGTCACCATGAGGACCAGGGTGTGTTGGCCAACAAGTTCTCTGATGTAGCTGCTGAATGTCAGAAACTTCTCTTGTCAGAACCAAAGGCTCTGAGTGTGAGAGTTGCTGATGCCTGCCTGGACCATGACCGCTGTGTCCACTTTATCTCTGTGGAAAATCTCTAACGGGAGATCTTCATCTGCTACACGCGGCTCTTTAGCGCCCCTCGGAGAGAAAGCCCGTAATCGCAGATGTGTCTCCAGAGGACATTAGTTATACAAAAGCAGGGCAGGGAGAAATTTGGCACAAAGTATCAGCCGTTACAATGGCAACCTTACACAACCCTTGATAGTATAAAACAGGCGGATCATGTGACTCAGTAGAACTGTTCATCGCTGTCACTCACTAAACAAAAATGGTGAGCATTGGGGGAACACAATACCCCTCCCCTAGCCCATCTGAGCGTCACACAGGGAGGGGGAACAGCACCCTAATGTTTATGGGAGAGAGTAAGACAACTGGTAATGGTTGGGATGCTGATCTAATAAAGCTTAAAATAATTTCTCGTTTCATTCACCGTGAGGCAGCATCATTCCTTACCCATCTTTCAACTGAGCATCATTCAATTAAAATGCAATTCTCGTCGCCCCCATCCACGGATATTTAATTAGACTGGGGAGCAAGGCTTCCACTGTCTTTTTTTTTCAGCATAGCTCTTCGGATTTCACCTCTAAGGCATATTTTCACTCTGTTAGTCGTTGGTTAAACAAGGGCATGTATCCATTTGTTAATTGATACAATTACGCATTACGCGTAATGGTCACGTAGGTCTCCAGGCGCGCATCAATCACTGGTCTATTGACCTGCCAAAAACCCCTCTAACCGTTCCTGCTGGGACTGCCCCTCTCTCTAATAGAGAACGATAGAAACATCATCGTCATTAACTCCGGGCTGGACCTCTGGCCAGAGACGAACAGAGGTCGAGATTAAAAAAAGAAGAAAAAAGCAGTCTTAAATATACACAGTACCCATCTTTAAATGTCATGTGTAAAGAGCAAGAAACAACTTCAGATCACTTTTTCAGAGAGGTTTTTCTGTTTTAATGTGTGAAAATAAAATAAGATAGTCTGTTTTGATGAATGAGTTTATGGTAAGTGGCATTCTTTAGAAAGCATCTGATAATTATTTTGTTTTTGTGTTTTGTTTTTTTTAAAAAAGAATTTTCTATGATTTATTTAACTTCACATTGTTTTTTTTTTTCTTATGTGTTGACATCCAACAACTCAGAAGTGATGAACAACTGTAGCCTAATACAATTATTTCTTAGCAAATCGGCAAAGAATTCTATTACAAAAGCGGGACAAGGCTGTGTACAGTGCACCTTAAGAAAACCCTGTGTTGGACGTGATTGGCAAAGACATTATTCTATCCTTGGTACCCTGCCGTTCCGGGATTACAGTGACGTCACGCTGATACCCTTGCATGGATGAATGCTAAAGAACTATAGAGCCACAAATAATAGCACAAGCAGAGTCCATATCTTGCAAGTCTTACGTTATCCTTTAAGCCTCCTTCAGCTAACACAACAACAATTTTTTTTGCGCTTAATGACGCTTAATTTCATTTCTTATCGGGTCCTTGGGGGGGATTATTCATTCATATAAAACAATCTTCAGCTGGTGCCAGCCTGAAGTCTCCCTCCTATGAGTGAAGTCATCTATTATTGAGCGAAAGGCCGTGCGTGGAAATGTGTGTAAGACGGTGGATTTGAAGTAGAATTGGTTGCAATCGATCAAGGGTGAAGAATATTGCTGATGGTAACAAAAGAAGCAGCTATGTCTTTCTCGCAGTTTGGATATCCTTACAATGCAACTTCACAGGTAAGATGCTGTTTTAATTCCTCCTTTTAACTTTTGTGTACACACGCATGTGTTTTTGGGGCATATTTTCTTTTATTTCACTTGTCAGAACACTTTTCTCGAATGAGGTAAATTTATACACGAGTGACTGCTTTGGCAGTATTGACAGCTATTTTTTCCTTGTAATGCTTTTGTTGTTTAACCAAATATCGATATACACCCACTCGTGTCCAATTACACTGAATTATGAATGAACTCACGTGTTTTTCTGATGACAATAGCGATGAATGTCACCTATTGCACACTACGAGGTGTAACTGGGCTGTTACGCACGCTGTACACATTCTAAACATATTTCAATTACTGCGACGTGTTGTACGCCTGACAACTTAGATCGTGTTGGAAGCTTTTAAAACTTGATCAAAGTGGTGCGTTCACATTTTTAAATGATTTCGTTGTCCTGTTATCGACTCAGTGACAAGTTTAAAGAAGTTAAAGTCGCTGAGGGGACAGAAGTTACTCTGCAGGCAAAGTTGTCATCCAACTTTTATCTCCACCTTATCTATTAACTTTCTATAGGTTATTAAATTAATTGATATGTTTATATATATATATATATATGTTACAAAGGTGTGATGGACTACTTTACATTTATTCAACTTCAGACTTTTCTTCTACCGTCCAGAGATATTCAGTTGAAGTCGATTATAAACTGGACCTGATCACATTTACGCACGAACAGTGCGCACAGTTATGTGCAGTAAATACAACAAATGCACACACGTTGTACTTCACTTAGTGTTCAATTTAAATTTTTATTGAAACGTGAAAAAGTACAGTTTGAAGTGTGTCGCTTATTGCAGTTCTCGCAGCAAGTTTCTCACATTCCAGGAATTCTCTGAAAAGTGACTTACCTGAACAAAGCAGTTGACAAGTTCAAATAATGACAACTGATTTATGATCACAGACAACTGAATGCGTGTCCAGGAAAAAAAGGGGTTTTATGGAATGCAGACTGAGCTGCTCTCTGACAGATATCTATTCACAGTCACATACAGCTGTCACAAGCCTCCAGATAAGAGCTGAACCAGCCAATGACCGTGTCTATCCACGATTCTCTTCATGCAGTTTTTCGTGTCGGCAAACCCCAGTACGACTTGCTGCGATTCGATTTCCAGGTCTGTCTCTGACGGGACAGGCGGATCCCAGACCGCCGCCGCCGCTGCCGCCGCCGCCGCCTCCTTCTGCTGCCCGTCCTACGAGAACCGGCTCCTGGCGAGCAGCCGAACGGAGCTGAACGCAGCGCTGGGGGTGTACAGCTCCCCTTACGCCGCAGCGGCTGCCGCCAGCCAGAACTACGCCAACTACTTCCCCTACAGCACCGACCCATCCGCTATCTACTCCACTCTGGTGGGCTCACTTCAGCCTCATTTGATGCAAAAGGGGGGAGGGGGGCTCAGGCAGATCGATTAGCTGGGTTTTGTTTATCAATTTATATCACACTGCAAATATTTGCATTTCGATAAGTCGTCTAATGCAGCATCCATTCTTATCTTCATATCCTCTAAAACAACCATAAAAGTGTTCATAGCCCAGAGTAATATCCCCCTTTAGCAATATTGAATTACAAAAATTTTAATGAATTTGCATTTTCCATCCTAAGTAACTCAATGTAACTCCAAAAAGTTAGATTTTGTAGTGAATATAAATAACAGAAATGTCCTGCTTGTTTACTGCTCACTTGGCAGGTGTAAGTTTCTTTTATTCTTCTTCCTTTCTTTTTAAAAATACAAATTACAACTAAAATTTAGTCTCCACAAAACTCCTGCACCAGTGAGTCATAAATTCTATTCAAAAATACATTCAATAAGTGCAAAAAAACCCCATCATGTTCAGTCCAAAAGCCTGTGTTTAACTTAAAATTGATAAAACAATGTTTAATTTTTTGTATGCTATTAAATCGCTCTGAGTGATTTAGCAGATAAAAATCAAATTTCTCACATTTTCAGAAAATCATTAAAAACAAATGTTTTCAATCAATGTTGCAAAGCTCACACAACTCCTTTTTTTCTTTGCAGAATCCCCAGTATGACATTAAGGACAGCACAGGCACTTTACACTCTGGCATCACTCAGACTGCTGCATACTACCCTTATGATCATTCACTGGGCCAGTATCAGTACGACAGGTAAGATTCATTAACTTTTGTCCACTGGGCTCAATTTGAGTGCAAAACGACCTGACAAAAACCATCCTACCAGTGATTATTAAAAAAAAACCCAAAAAAAAAAAAACCCAGCCATCCACTAGAAGACGCCACAGTCAGAACAAAGGTCATGCTGTAACTCCATCCTGATACTTGAAGTGCATATAATACAAACAGCAGAGAGTAGGGTGTCTGAGGGAGCAGTTTATGTCATCCTTCACTAACAGCATTAATGACCAGCGGCTTTGTATATGTGTGCTTGTGTGTGGTCCCTTCCAGGTACGGGACAGTGGACTTTAATGGCACAGCCAGAAGAAAGAACGCAACCCGTGAAACCACCAGCACCCTGAAAACATGGTTGTATGAGCACCGCAAGAATCCCTACCCAACTAAGGGAGAGAAGATAATGCTGGCAATCATCACCAAAATGACCCTCACCCAAGTGTCCACCTGGTTCGCCAACGCCAGGAGGAGGCTAAAGAAGGAGAACAAGATGACCTGGTCACCAAAGAATAAGGCCGGCGATGACAGGAAGGACGACCTTAACAAGAGCGACCAGGACTGTGTCACCAAAGGTAATCACTCACAAATAGGGTAACTTTCAGCTACTCACAGGTGTCAGTGGTGTCAACTACCTTTTTTTGTATGTATATTAAGATTCTAGTGATTGCAAGGAGGAAAAGGAGTTACATCTGAGCGACCTGGAGGATATCGATGAGGACGAATGCGACAAACTGGACAGTGACTGTGAAAAAGTGGCTGGAGATGAGCAGGATCTCCAGAGGGCCATGGCGGTATCCGGAGCCCCTCAAAAGAGAGACTGCGGCTCTGAATTGCACCTGAGTTTAACTAACAGTTTCCACACGTTCCCCTGCGCCATCAAAAATGTGACCACCCTCCCTCCTCTCCCGTCTGACTTCCTGGATCCAGTAGTATCCAAGGCAACGTCCTCGTCTGGCCCAACGGGGACGGTATCCCTGTCTCACTTTGAGTCCTCGGATAAACCGCGGATTTGGTCTCTGGCTCGTACGGCGGCATCAGGGGTTATACTGAGCCCTCAGCAGCAAGGCTCGGAGTTGAGGACGGGCAACTCAGCCTGCCAGCTCGAGAGCGCCAGGCTTCCTGGAGCTCCTACTGGACAGTGTGCAGGGATGAGAGGCCTTCACGAGTCTAGTGGTGTCACCAGTGCTGAGAACTCCTTCCCTGAGAGCTCATCATTGCACTCTAAAGTCTATGGCACTGGTAGTTATAGTCACAAGGGCATCCAACTGCACTGTTCATCCTACGCTGCACTGCCAGACACATATCAGTACTCCACTATTGAAGGTATGACATATTTACCTGTTATTCAAAATACTATTAAGGGAAAAAAAAGTTTATTCATTCATGTAAGAAGTTTTTTGCTCATATAAAAAGCAGTTCACTTGAATGACACTACTTTGTGCATCTTTTTTCAGTCATACTGCATTTTCTACAGCTGCAGAAAAAATTATCAGACCACCCTTGTTTTCTTCAATTTCATGTTCATTTTAATGCCTGGTACAACTAAAGGTGCATTTGTTTGGACAAAT
>JAPQRP010000019.1:45030314-45077761 GCA_037367295.1 Apogon hyalosoma
TCTCCCTTTGTGCAGTAATCTACACCTGGCTTTTCTGCCTCCGTCCATAATAATATACATTATATAGATTAAATGTCCTCAAAAATTAACATGTATTTGCAACATTGTATAGCAAACTACTACATGATCAAAAAACTAATTAATTTTAGCAAAAAAAAAAAAGTCTCCATTTTGTCTGGGGTTGCCAGAAATTTGTGATGTTAAAATGGGGTCATGAGCCAAATAAGGTTGGGAACCACTGGTATAAAGTGTAGCAAAATATACTGAATGCTTTTTTTGTTTTTTAATCTTGCGCATTTATTGACCAGTTTAACAATGACTGTTACTATATAACTCTGCAGGTCAGCGAGAGGTAAACGTTTGAAAAAGCACCATCAGAACAATCCATTACATGATAGTTTCATATTTAGGCTCCAGCTTAATGAGTACGTGCCTCTGATGTACACGAATATGGATTATAGTGACACGATCGTAATGGCCTCTTGGTATAAATAAGAGCCACAACAACAACAACAACAACATCTCAAACAATAATTTCCCCCTCAAGCCCGACAAGAGAGCCAGCATGAAGGTGCCATTTGATGTGTCCCACGCTGGGCAACTGGGGCTCATAAAACAAAGTCTTTGTGCCAACTGCTCAGAGTTCAGATGAGGGGGACAATATACACACTTCATTACATTTTGTCAAAAGGCGCAATGAAATGTGTGTGGGACATTGTTTCTGTGCATGTCTCCCTCCATGGAATTTCTGATTGCCGATGTTGCTACAAGGTCTCCGCTAATGAGTTTTGTCAAAGATAATTATGGACTTGGTGGAATGGCCAGAGAGGGGATGAAAAGCTGGCTTTGTGCAGTTTGGGTAGATGTTGCATTGAGACCATACTCACTATACCCTGTATCTGACCTGCACTTTCCATGTAGAAAAAAACATCCAGGCCTGCATTCTGACATCAGGCAAGCCGATCAGCTTCATCACCTTCGCCCTCTCCATACGTGTCCTCCACCTGATCCCAGCATAAGCCACAAACTGACGCCAACACCGCCATTCCCAGGGCCTTGTTCCTTTTGTAGACTCCTTCCCGTTTGAGTAAATGGAGTTTTAAAGTACACCTTGGCGAGTTCAGTGTGGGAAAAGATAGCAACTGAAATTCAGAGGTATCCGTTTTTTTTTTGTTTTTTTTTCGTTAACTGCCTTCTCAGCTCGCAGCTAAACAGCCACTACTTAATTGTGAATGAGATTGCTAGCCCCTAGTTCAAGTGATACTATGAAGGTGAGAGTCACCCTGTAACAAAGCTTTAAATCTTTGTTTTCATGGCCTCTGCTGCTTGCCGAGTACAATCTCCCTTGGTGTCAATTCCACTGCTAAACCAGAGGGCAAGGTCAAGCTTACTCCTTGGACCATCTGTACCTACTGGAAGGAGCGCAAATGGTACTCTGGGGATTATATGAGCAAGGATTGCCATGTTTACTTTTAACACATACAGAAATAAACAGGTCAAGAAGCCCCAATCGCACAATAAAAGGCCAACATATAAAGAAACATGATGATATAAATCTTACCAAATTCCGCTGGGACATTTGCAGCCTATATTGTCACAGTCTACACAAGCTGTGCCAAACTATGTGGGCTCTTGTTTCTATTATCTTGTTTGTTCTTTTATGTTTGTCTGGTGGACTGGCAGTTTTCTGTTGCTGACCTGAGGCTGGCGTCACCGCCATCAAAATAATCTTCTGTGCCATTTTAATGCCCAGTAATAATCCCTTGCATCTCATTTTAATCTCACTCTTTCCTTCTGGTTTACTTCTCATTTATGTTGGGCATCTGTCTACCGCTTCAGTATTTATTAAACTTTTAAACACGGTGTATCAGGTTGTAGTTTCGCAACAAAATTGATCTAATTCCAAATTCTGTGGTTCATTTAAAAGTAATTCTACAGATGGGAAACACCAAGTATGGAATTTTGAGAAGTCACAATTTGTCCTACGTTTTGGTTTTGCTACCTTTAAATCCTAGCTCCAAATGTCAAATTAGTTCTTAAGGAAAGTTTAGAACACATTTTCAGAAGGCGAGAGACACTAAACATCGAATGAAACACTTTATTCAATTGTACTTTTTTTTTGTCAGAAAACCAGATGTAATGTAAGCATTAGGCTGTGGGAGAGAACAGTGATGCATGTGTTCACTAACATGTTAGCCACAGTAATGTAATATTCATGGGGTACAGTTGTTGGTGGATTTGCAGTTTTAATTTAGCTTTAAGATATTTTTTTCCCTTGTGTTGCTTGTGTGATCTTGATTCAAATCTATTATCTATATTCAACACAGATATATTATATGTGATACAATAAATGTTCACTGTCCCTTCACGAGTTTCTGTAGCTTTAAATGCTTATTTTTTGCCATTTTTGGAGGTATATTTTATTACGAAAAGTGCCATACATGTATGATGACGTGTGCAAACCCCAAAACTCACACAACTTAACAACTTCACATTACAAGGACATACAACCCCTCTAGGGTCAGACCTCAGGAATAATGAGGGGGATTTGGAGAAAAGTGGATGGATGGATGTGTTTTTGTTAAACTGTGCTGTATTTGGCCTTTTTGAGGAGTTCATCTGAACTGCAGACAGCAACAATTTTCAGCAACAGTGTTCTGCAAACCAACAGCAGCACTATCAGTTTTCTTCAATTTGTGTCGCCAATATCCAGAGTTCAGCCTGTGCCAAAACCACTGCACGTTTGACAGATGAAGTTCAGTATTTAAAGCCGGCAGCTTGTCTCTCTCAGAGACTCTTCACCTGACTGTTTTTCCGGCTGCAGCACAAGGAGTAGCAGGGGCAGTAGCACCTATATAATGAACAGCCCCCCCTCCACCTCAGCACAGAGTACTTCCACTACATTAGCTTCATTGGCATCATGTGGGTAAGAGTAAAACTCACAGCAGGGTTGTGTAACAGTATGGTGTCGACAGCGCTCTCCTCCACTGTGCTCTGCTTGGGGGCCTGCCTCTCTGTGTGAAGCTCCTGTGAAGAATTAGACACTGGTGTGCAAGTCAAATGATTGCTAGTTCTAATGGAGTTGCTACACCTGCCTGATGTCTACATCGGCTTTGCTTACTGTAGCTCATGGCCTCATTGAAGAAGACACACCAAGGAATGTGGAGGCTTTGCCAGGAACAGTGTCTCCATAATTACACAGTATCATTTCTGCAACAATGCTGACCTCAAAAACCTATGCATGCAAAGTGGCTAAAAATTACATCGGCACACTTTGAAGCAATTATGTCATTTTGAGTACCTACAGAAGGCTCCTGATCAAAAACAAAAGTAATTAACGACAATGGGGAGAGCCGTATGGTCTGTAAATCAAATTGCATCCTTTAAAAGTGTTGTATGGAGTCTGTGAAATGTGAAAAATGGCTTTGTTTATCACAGGCAAACCGAATGGGCGCTCATCAAGCAGCATCATCGCATGGGCCATAAAGCACCCCACAACAAGCAAGTGTGGTGGCTGCAAACAAAGCGTTGTTGTTGTGGTGGCATGCCAGTTGTGACGTGGCTTTGATACTAGCGGAAATTTGAAGCCTCAAAGAGGGGCGGTCACAACACGCTCACATTAGACAGCAGTAAGGTAAACAGCTGAGGGGAAAAGAGGTGAAGGGAGAAAAAAAAAAAAACAGGAGGAGGGAGCAGTGGAGGGAGGTGACACAGAGACCACACATTTTTAAAGTTCACTCTTAAACACAGTACGCTCATAAAAGTACAGGACCCATTATTCACGGGTGGGATTTCTCTCTGTATGTCTCCCTCTCTCTTTCATAGCACCCAGGCAAACAGCCCAAAGCCTCGAGCTGTGTCAAATGATGGAGCATCATAATTACGCCCTTTTTATTGGCCATCTTATTCCAGCTATGACTGATGCAGCTCCCAACCCTAAGTGTTTCCATTTGCACTTTCATGTGGCAAACGAGCAGAGAAGCCACGGCTCGCCTGCCTTTCAAAGGTGGGCTGACAAATATTTATGGCCCGATGTGAAGTCACTTTTAATCAGGGCTGGTGACCTGTTCCTGAAGAATCCGGCTGCTGGAACATGCTTATCTCCTCCATAATAAATGAGCCTTCAAAGGACCCACTGTGCTTGCATTATGCGGTTGTCTAAAAATAATAACTGACACATTTCTTTAGAATCACTCATAATCAAGAACCCCAAGGAGGCAAATGCAGATCCCTGCTGCAAAATGGCAGAAATAAATCAATGACCTCCCTCTGCTGGTCACAGGCCAAATTACAGCAGAGTGAATTACATGCCCTTTGACACAGTCTACCTTCATGACCAGAGGAGAAAAATGAAAATATACAGAGCCAGGGTTTGACAGGAAAATATTCTCTTAGTTTAATTTGTTTTAGTTTTTTTTTTACATGTTCTAAAACAAGCTATAAACAAGGGAAAAACATGATCTATTGCATTTATATCACAAACCGACCACATCTTCCAAACCCAAATCTATTTAAAACTTGTGGATAACTTGAATTAAACACCATTAGTCAAAAGTAAAGTCAGGTCTCATTCATTTTTAAAACATGTTGTAAATTTTCTGTTTCTTCCCTCAGCAGCTGAGGAAGTGATGAATGGCAATATAAGCCAAGAGGAGATCTATTGATGAAGCCTTATTCATAGAAATTACCTCAAACTTCTTGGCTTCACATCCAAAGCTGGTCAGGACGTAATCCTTTACTTTGGTAAGTATTCGCCATTGTTCCTGTCTGTAATCCCGCACTATGTGTTATGCTGTCTTGTTTGAAACGTAGATTTATGACACCAATATGTTCTTTTCCATGCTTTAACAGCCTATAAGGCATTATGGGAGGGCTCCCTTAGTGAAAACAGATATTTTCCTCCATATTAGGAGTTATGAGGAGAGTGATCCTTAAAAATGAAAGCCATAAATCATTTCCTTCCATGATTATACCATTAACAGAAGCATGGTTTTGTCGTTTAGGTCATGCTAATAGTTGGGTTGTGACCGTGGGGATGGAGCATGGAGCAATGCATGTTCTCCTTCTGCCAGAATGGGAGGCATTAAGAGAGCTGAGTTTGTGTTGGTGGACCTGTGTTAGTACTTCATCTTTCTCAGCCTGATCACTGTAGACGGTATCCGCATCTGCTCTGGATTTCGCCTTTCTTTTTCGTCTGTCTTCCAGTTGCAGTTTCTATATTGGGCCTCGTTGTGGTCTTCCAGAGAGACCCCACGACAAACTATCAGAGCATTTTGCACTCTGCAAAAGGCACCGGATGCCAGCACAGTACATATTAAATTTGTTACTAATTTTAAACTTGGCATGGTGGACCACGTAGCTGCCACAAGCTCACTGGAAGCAGGCGAGTTCAACCCCACTGCGACCACAACCACAATACAAACAAAGCATATGGAACAGCAGCTCCCAGTGTACTACTGACAGTAAATGTTTAGAAAAGGAACTTTTAAAAATAACCCAGTGTAATAGAATTAGTGTGAAAGAAACGCCTGGCAGTGTGTTTTCCCATAGTTTGAAGAGTGTAGTCAAACTAAAGATAGGGTGAGTTTTGCTTTTGTTTTATTTTCAATATAATTTTATGAGGCTGGAAAACCATTGGGTATTTTGCTGCTTTTTTAAACTGCTACTGCTAACAATTAAAAATGTTAAATTCAGTTTACACAGCATGTGAGCATGAATGCGTATCTAGTCTCTAGTAGGCTATTCACTGTGAAAATATAAAATACTGTCCACATTCTTTGTACACAGCAGGAGCATGGGGATTTGGATATATTACACACTCATCCAGCAGCAGGGACATGAGTTGCAGCCCTGGTGTTTCGGTGTCAGTGTGAAATCAGTGATATTAGCAGCCAACACAGCCTCATACATGTTTGGATCTGCAGCTTTTGGTGACAAGGTTTGTTTTTTAGGGGCATGTCTATGTGTGGCTATCCGCCAGTGTGAAACTCGCTATGATATTCTCTGGTTTCTGTCCGATTTTGCCTCTTTTCTCCAGTTCACGCCTATTGTCTAAGTGGCTGTGTTAAAGGATGGTCTGTCCTGGCCCCAGCTGCGTCTGTCACCCATGGAACTGCAGTGACCTCTAGAGACAGTTCTCTCCACATACAGTGTGGAGGCAACCTGAGGTGTCTTAGCACAAACCAGGTGAGATTGAAAGTGTGTGATCACAGACAAGTTGTGAGCCAAGCCTAGATGCACATGCACACAAATGCAAAAACATCGCTGTAGAGCTGCACACGCAAAACAACACACACTAAAAGTGCACGCATTAGAAGTGCACACAACACTCATGCACGCTCTTTTAGTTAAACAAACACAAACAGACGAGACCCCGGGCCACCCTGCAGATCACCATGATCAGTGCGAAGCTATGTCTTCTCTGATCTAATATGTTTAGCAAACATTCATTTATTCTCCCCAATCAATAACACAGAGCAGCGTGTGTTTATGACTTCGCATTTACTCACTCAGTTCATCTGCAGTTCATCTAAGCTCAAACACTACAAACACCCTCGCCTCTTGCCTCTAGTCTTGAGAATCTTCCTCTCTCCCAATCAGTCCTGTCAGTCTCTCTTTATCACTCTGCCGCTATCATTTCCCCAGTCTTTCTTTTTCTTTTACCTTTTTTTTTATTTGTTTCAATATTTTCTATCAAAAACAACAAAACAAATTGCAAAATCAAAATATATTCTAGAAATTATCTAGAGTCATACAGATCGAGAAGAAACAAGGGAAAATGTTATATTGGCAAAACAAATAGATCTGTCAAGACACAGAAGTTAAATCTCCCACACACCCATGCAGCAGAATGGAGTCCAAATAGTATTTTATGGTTCGTCATAGCAAATGTAGAATGTTTTGATAAGGAAGCAGATGGAGATATTAATATTTTCATCTTATTTTTAGGTGCAAAACCGTCACGCTGAGAGAGTGTTCCCTTCATTTGCACTATGCAAGTAGAGGGACTCTAGGTGAAGAAACAATTACTACGGCATCTTCAAACATGCAGTGTGATTCGCTATGGATCCTTTCCACCCCAAAATTCCCAAATAGAAAATTAAGAATAAAATGTTCCAAAAACATAGCCGTGAATCAATATCAGATGGGGGCTGTGTTTCATTTGAGGGGTGCGGAGTTTAACTTTGCAAAGAAACAGTGAGTAAGTATGGAGCTCATTCACACTCCCCAGTGCAGTTAAGGTATTTATATAGGTAGTTATTATTCTTATCATAATTATCATTCTGTGTGTACTATAAAAGCAGATGATGGAGACAGATAGCTAACTCAGGCTATAAATAACAGTTGTGGTAGAAGGCTGTAAAACTGTCCCTTCTTTTCTGTGGTACAATGACGAGCACGTGCATGTGCTTGATCTGTATCTACAACGTGAGATGAGTTTAGAAAAATTTAAAGTAATTCAAGTTATTCTGATTTTCTGTATGTTGGTTTAATATTTTAAAGCAGACAGACGAATCTAAACCATGGAAACACAATACGAGTCCCAGGTGTGAATGGGTTTTTGTACTGTATATGTGTATTTACAGTGCAAGATGTGCTTCCCATTAGCTACGTACAGTACGGGGGCCGACACACAGATGCCCTGAGTGGTGCCATACGGCCGATGGCTCATTAGAGCTCAGATGGAAGACATGAATCAAAGGAGGAGAGGAGAGGAAACAATCAATCTGCCTAATGGGAATCCCCTGTGAGGAGCGTGGGCCAGCCGTCCCACTGCAGCTGTAGCTGTTTTTATATGTGACCTCCCAGCATAAACGACCCACCAAAATGTCCCCACTGCCACCATCTCTATTGGAGAGCATGGGATATACACCAAAAGACTCCAAAGGCCCACAACAAGCTATTAGCGCAGCAGCCTCCCACACAGTGTGTGGGCGCTGCATGGTGATGATGTGGTTTAAAGCAGTGCCTGGGAGACCTGATGTTCCCATGTGTCTCGCGCAGTCCCCCGCACATGTGTTGTCCATATCCTTGTTACCAGGGAATGACACCCAGGTTGATGTGGGGGGCTATCAAAGAAGTGGTGGGGAGTGGATTTATAGCGTGGAGGGCGCCTGTGTGCTGGGAGGCATGCACAAATTGTAGCCTATGTTTACAGTTAGTGTGTGAGGTTGTGGCCGAGGTTAAGACATCATTGTTGTGGAAGAGGGTAACTAGTGTTTCATGAGGTCAAGGTCAGTTTGCCTGAAGTTCCCTTCTACTCAAACTTCAGACAGCTCTCACAATCTTTCATCTGGTCATTGCATACTCTGCCTGTAGAAATCTACTTATCTATTCAGGGTGGGATTGCCAGCAGTGCTTTAAGAATCGAGTTATGCTAAACACAGGTTGATTTAAACCAGAGGTTGACCTTTGACCTGGGCTTAGAGGATAATGTCCCAGGCAAGGAGAGTGAAGTCCTGTTACCGTCCATGAATCAGGCCCCCGCCGACATTATTTCAAAATTGCTTAGTTGCATGGAACTCCCTTTAGTGCTGAACGGACTTTCATAAAATTGATTTTCTGAGTACACCCTTTTAGCAGCT
Organism: Apogon hyalosoma; assembly: GCA_037367295.1. Classification (NCBI taxonomy): domain Eukaryota; kingdom Metazoa; phylum Chordata; class Actinopteri; order Kurtiformes; family Apogonidae; genus Apogon; species Apogon hyalosoma. The sequence continues at coordinate 45,038,900 of JAPQRP010000019.1, forward strand.
ATAAGCTTGAAATATGAACCCTTCATTGCTGAAAGCATTTCATTTTTTTGCCCCTGTGACTAATGATCCAGGGAAGAAGTGTGTTTGAAATTCTCCTCGGCAGCCATTTCCATAATTAAACACTGCTAATTATAGAGCTTTGGCTGACTTTAAACAAACAGGCACAGTTGCCGAGCATGCTTTCACGCCTTCCATTTGGAAATTTATGCAAATAGTACCCGTATCGTGTGTTTTTGTAGATGAAACTGACAACATTAACACACACTGCTCATGCTCACAAAGATCAGACAGTAACAGAGAGTACTGCTGTGGAGAAAATGACAACCCATTGGTGGTTTGGAGGAAATACCCCGCACAGGTATGATAGATGTACAATGAGGATCAAAGCTCGCACTGCAAAAGTATCAGATGATTCAATGTGTTCACATACGTGTGTGTTTGTGCATGCATGAATATGCATTCATTCATTACCGTGAGTGCCCTGTGGTTGAAAAACCCCGTCTTGGCCAACAAACATTTCTGCATTGTCAATTCTAGTGCTAGGATACTGCTTGTCAATTTATCAGCCTTTGACAGCAAGCCACTAGAAGCCATTATATCAGACAAATGAAAATTATATATGAAGATTAACATCAAGTCATTTGTTAGGGAGAAAATAATACTGCTAGGAAATAAACAGGGCACAGGACTGAGAGCTATGCTGCCAGTAATTCACATATCAACAGCATTTAAATTATTAAAAAGATTGGAAATCATAATTGGCCATATATTTTTTCCATTCTTCTCCACATAAATGGCTCGCCTGGGGTACTTGACATTCACCAGTGGTTTGTAATGTAAATGACAGAACGTATTTTCTCCATATCTTAACAGCGGATGGAGTGATTGACTACTGAATATAAGCAAGCTACAGGTGGGGGTCAATTATCATTTGAATAATCGAGCATCAGTGGCTGCCTAGCTTGGCTGTGAAGTGTGACACATTTTTATCTCTATGCATTTCAATGAAGTCAGACTGGTACATAAAAGGTTATCACCTAGGAAACATATTTGCCTAGGCGCAAGTTAAACAGGCAAGTGAGATCAGCATAGATATTCAATTTAACCAGTCAACCCTGACCTATAAATATTTCAACAAAACCCAATGAGGACCCCTCCCTCCACACCAACCCCCTTCTTTCCTTCTTTGATCCAATTCCATTTCAGCAGCGGGAGATACGAGGGAAGAGAGGGAGGAAGGACGTGGGGGGAAAACGGGGAGGGCATGAGAAAAGAAAGTCAAGCATATTGTAGCTTATCTATTAAGTGAATTGTTTAATGCATATGCCATCTTCGCACCCAAGGGACGGATGCTGACTGAGTAGGGAGAGAAAGGGGACAGATTTACACTACAGGGCACTACTGACTCGAAAGTTGAGGAGGAGACGTAGACTAATCTATAGTTGTGAGCTGACAAATCTGGCCTGACATGATGCTCTGTAGTGGGTAGACTCAGGAGATGGGCATTAATCACAGCGTGTGCTCTGCTGAGAGCACAGGCACACTGGGGACACCTCAAAGTGAGCTGGAGGTTATACAGGCGAGGGGATTAATCAATACAGCCCCATAATAACAGCCAACCACCAGCACTTAAAGCCCCACCGGTACCAAAGCACAACACACTCACCCCGACCAACTCATACACTCCATCACAGTTACATGGAGGCAAAAGCATGCACGCACACTTGGACTGTTCTAACAACAAAGACACAACAGGAAAAAAGAAGGTGGTGCTTCAGTGAATATACACTCATTTTCTACTGTTTGTCAAGATGGGATGAGTACATAGTGTGAAAACAGAAGTAAACCACTCACTGCTAATGCTTAACAGGTTTTGCTTTGATATTATCTCTTTGTGGTTGTCATAACAACAGCAAAAGTTTGTCTCAGAAAGAAAGGCATGCTCTTTTAAGGATGAAAATTAAAATGTGTGCTGTGCCAACACTTCCTGTGAAAAAATTCAATTGACATTGTCCAATTGGGCTCCATTTCCATCCTCCCTCCGATGACCACACCTCATCTGTGAGCTGAGTGCACACTCTACAATGCCACACTGTGCTGTGATTACACCGCTGCTTCCCCAACACCTAAACTGACAAGCCCTCTCAGCTGGGAGTGTAAGGGGCATGCTGTTAGTGGGGGTGCATGGGTGTTGGAGTGGGGCAGGGGGAGAGATAACTGCAGTTACCGGTGTGCAAAAAGCCCCAAAACTGGCTCAAGTGTTCTGTCAATGGCCAGTGCCTTTCCAACCCTCCTTTTTTGTACGAGTCTGCCACCCACAGAGACCTCGATCAGCAGCCCCCCATCTGACAGCAGATCTGTCAGCCCCCCCTCCTCTCCCTCATTTCATACAGTCAGTGAGGGCTGGTTTAGCAGGAAGCAGACAGTGTAGCAGGAGGTGAAAACTCCAGCTATTTGTCAACGTGGCGCCCGTGTCAAAATGTCAGGCCCGGGGACATTCCCTGTGCAGCTGGGCTGTTAGCTAAGGAGACAGGCCGTATGGTCGGAGCAGGAGCATGCTGTCACCGACCAGTCAAACTGCCTGAGACCAGCAATCAAGAAGCTCTTTCTCTCGCTCACTCTCCCTCTTTATCTATCCATCACAACTCTCCTCCATTCTTCTTTCACTCCAACTCTTATCTTTCTGCAATTTTTTTTCCTGACTCTCTGAATCTAACAACCCAATCACTCTCACTCCATCTTTCTCAGTTCCTCCATCTTTTCCCTTTAAATCTTTCACTACTGAGCATTTGCCTCTATTCAAAATTCATCAGCTGGTCAGTCTTTCCTTTATTCTTTTCTTTCAACCAAAATTATTTATTTGTATGTCCAATTTTTATTCAGTTTTGTAAAATGTATTTATTGTCCTTGGGTCCTTTTTGTCATTTTCATGAAATACTATCATGAAAAGGAAGAGGAAAAACAAGTTTTTAAGATCTGTCTGATTCTGGATAAACTAGACTCATGCATTAAGATTCAATCAATCACTGAGCGAGAGTTGTTATTTCAAAACATTATCTTAACATTTGGAATTGTGTTGTTTGTGGGAGATAGATAAGCTGTCAAAAACAACCATCCGTGTTGAAATCGCATATAGCAAAACAGTAAACATCTTAGTATCTTTGCTTCAAGTGCCAAGTCAGGTGATAATTTTATTGTCCATCAGCCCGGCTAAGACTCATTCACTATGCAGAGGTCAAACCCCAAAAGATTAAGAGCTGAAATAACAATAACAGAAAATCAAATCAAATAGCATATGAAACGTGAAAAAACAACATTAACTGTATTCATGAGCGGCAAATTCATTCCTCTATCTTTTCTTAAGCTTCTTTGCCTTGGAATTTACGATGAGAGGCTGGAGGATTTACCGTGGCAAAATGCAAACAGGGTATTTATAGGTCAAACACAGCCTAGCTGGCTTTATGGCAGATTACAGCTTTTTTTTCAGAGAGGAACACAAATTCAGTTTGATAGCAGTTTGATAATATTTTTATAGCGTTTAATTCAAAGTCTTATTAGGTCATATGGCCAGAATGCTGATGAACTGATGCAGACCAGGGAGGATGGGGTGGTAGGGGCGCTTCATGTTGGTATAGTGTTTGCTGATGGTTCTTAACAATTTTGACACTCCTGTAATTGTTATGTGTGGGTGTTTGTGTGTTTTGTTTCATTTTCAGACCTGTCCATTTCTCTCTTTTCTGTCCATTTTGTTTTCCTTGTTTTAACACCCCTCACAGAGTCCATCTGGTACCTTTGCTCCCCCTCAAAACGTGGGCCGGTGGAATTCCCTGGCCTAATTAATGAGCAGACACTCACAGACGGCCAAAGGCTCACGTGTCTGTCTCTGTGCACCACATTGCCTCAGGAGGCCCTTTATTGAAAAGGGAAATAAATTAGATCAGTGTGCCAGAATGTACTAACCAACAGCATGACATGTCAAATAGTTTTTGATGAATTTAACTGAATAGGTTTCAATTTAACCAATTCATCAGGATTGCTTCAGTGGCACAGTCAGTGAAATGAATGAATTTATATTGTATAATCTTAGAGTATCATGCCACTACCACTACAACCTTAACTACACATTTGCTGCAGAGTTGGCTGAAGCATCTTGTGGAAGTGAACAAGCTAAAATCTGTGTTTCTGTTGGAAAATGCGAGAAAACCTTGGGTGATGTTACAGTAGCTGTAAGGCCACCCATTGAGCCACATTGGGATCCAAAAGCCATATCAATGATTTCATCACTCTCTCTCTCTCTCTCTCTCTCTCTCCTCCCAAGTACCAAACAAGTGCTGCAAAGCTCACAAGACAACAGTGGCAGAGAGGAATAAAACCAGGCAGATAACTCTCTTGCAGTCTACGTTTGGCAGAGTGAAAACGAACAAGAAATTATGTGTTTGAAAATATTTGCCTTTTTCTTTTCCTTTTGAGTTTTGACATTATAAGTCATGTGGGACATCAATCATGCAGTGAGTTAATGACACATCCAGCCCATGAATCTTTCAGCTCCTTTCCCTAACCTCAACAAGGCATGCTGGGGCTGTTCCTGCTCAGCAGCTGCTGGAGCAAGGCTGTACCGGAGCCCAGGCGGATTTGCCAGCACCAGCACTTTGATCTCAGCTTGTGGAACAGATAGCTGTGAGGCTGGGCCTGGATCTAGCAAGGCTGAAGTCTGGATGCTGCACACACACACACAGTATAGCCACTTGTCATTACTCTCTCAGTCCCAATATCTTTGTTTAGTATGGATGAAATATAACCAAAACTTTGTATTGCAGTAAACTATATTCACTGTCTGCCCAAGTATGATGTAACCTTTGAAGACTTTAAAGAAAATACAATTACTTCTGTTATTCGACACCAAAAATAAGCGCATTGACAAAATTAGCCCAAACTTCCTTGTTTATGCAATGAAATTTATAGCTCTGATCCTATCACTGTATGAACTAATTCATGTTGTTCCCGAGGAGTGAAAATTCAGGAACAGCCCGCTCCATTCACACTCCCTATGCAGTTCCACTGACATACTTTCCCAGCTAATGGGGCCACCTGCAGGCCTGTGCTGGGCCCCGTCCGGACAGTGTCAGAGGGGAATGCAGACAGAGCAGGCGGTGACGTGGGCGGGTGGTGGAGCTGGGCATCTGTGACTGGCACCAGCATAAGAGCTCTTTCATTTCCCCCTGTTCTGCTGAGTGCCATGGGCACACACACAGAGCCGGGCACGGGTACAGGCCAGGGCACCAACACATGTCAGGAAATACTTTCTCTGTGATCTGAGTGAGCGGGGCCTGAGTTCACGCTCCCTTGACATTTGGACAGCAATGTGAAAGCTGCAAAGAATGCTAGACAGATATGGATCACATATACATTCCAGCGGGAGGACATTAATTTAACTTTTTAACACCAGTATACTGACATGCACAATATATACAGAAAATTAGAAGCTAAAATATTTGGTGCATTTTGTCATGTTTTGCAATTTTCTAGTGTTATAGTAACTCCATATGTTCAAAAGTAATTATTTGCTGCAATATTCCCCATTAACTGTTATGTGTATGCAGCGGCCTACAATACACTGTTCCCATAAAGTGTTAAATTAAATAATTTTATGTCTTCTCATGAAATTATTATGACAATGTGATTTATTCTTGACAGATAAAGTGTAACTGGGACTCAGTATGTAATCATCGCTTATGGCCAAATGATGTGCATAAGTAGGAATAAAAAGAGGAATATGTCTGAAAACAAAATTATTCCAATTTTATGGAAATCAGTGTATAAATGACCATTTGAGACACTTCTATGTGAAAAAAGTCAATATGGCAATCTCTTCAGGTATTCCAGCCTCCTTCCCTGCACCACAATATGTTAACTGATCAGTCTGAACCACCCATAGGTGTGAATATGAGAGTGAATGGTTGTTTGTTAATGCTGCGATGTCATTGTCCGATAGTAGCCAGGACCAGTTCTGACCCTCACAAGAACTAAGTGTGAAATGGATGGAGGATTCTAATACAGTGTTTACAGTGTCTAATCTGGCCGTTTTCAGACTGGGTATCCGAGTCTGTATCCGAGTACGTTGGACCACCTAATTTTATCATTGTGAATGCAAATGTTCCACGTGCAAGTACCGTACCTGAGTCCAGCTGAGAAGGTAGTCCTAGGTACGGACTGCATGGATTCCAGTATGGAACGTAGAAAGCAATCTGTCCCTGAAACCGGAAGTGACCTAATCATCACTCTGACAACGGAAGTGACCTAAGCACCACGAGACCACAGACAGCCCTCCTGTTGTCTCCTGAAAAACCCTTGGATTTGTGCAGCACGGACTTGCCTCATCAAACAAACCACTCTGTGATACATCAGGGACGACGGTCACTCTTCTTCTGTTGCCTCAAACAGGCTAACATCGAAAAGTATTGCCTGTGAACAGAACAGTCACTCAGTTGATGATGTAAGGGTTTGTCACTTCTGTATTTGTTGGTTAGCTACAGAATTCCTTCCACACCGCCACCTGTTTTGGCCCTGTAACACCAACTCGTTCTCTGGCACAGGCCACGGTACATGCTTGTGAACGCAACATCTGCGGAAAAGGTGTGATCATATCCAGGTACAGCACGGATCCGGATACCCAGTCTGAAAACGCCCTAATACAGAGGGGTTTGACTCCCTGTCGCACTAAGGCCTTTCTTTATAGACTTCACTCGTTCTCTCCCTGTTCTAGTTGGTAATGCTAGGTGCTGTGTGTATATTAGGATAAGTAAAATGTAAAGACCAAATTTCTCAATAACGTGAGTTGCCTTTTAACCTTTAATACATTGTAATAGGATGATTAAACATGGCACATCATGATGAGATGCTGTACTACAACACAATGTAGTAACTACTGGACTCTGTCCCCATTATACACCACAAATAAAAATAGCAGATTAATACAACACAAGTAACACCATCCAACTCATACATGTCTAAATATTTGTATGTTTACTTTAAAATTTGCATTGGAGATTGCAAACTGGTTCTATTGTTTGCATTTCTAAGATAACAGTAGCTAGTGTTGCATACTGTTGATGCTGTAGACAAGAAGAGGCACTGAGCAAAATTACGGATTGCAGCAGAAAATATGACCTGAGTCCTCTCTACTGAAATGAGTGTATTGTGGCTGTTAACACTGATGTAATTAACTGAGAGGCTGTTGCATCAGTAGTGGATTTAGCTAAGGTGAAAAAAAAAAAAAACATCAAATATTATGTCTTAGACATTCCAGATTTGCTGTCAGCACCATCTTTTGTATTAATTAATTTAAATATCAAAGGTGTACATTAACACTGCTGGATTTCAAGGCAAAGGATAAGATGAGTGTCAAACAGCATGCTTTCAACCTGTCAAACAACAAGTCATTTGTGTTTTCAAAGCCATAATTGTGAAACACAGCTCGCAGTAGGAACCTGTTAGACTACACTGATAAAAAGGGCATTCAATTAACAAAGCAAGGGAGTGCCTACAACCTGGGGTGTAATTTTCTTAAACACCATCCTTAGCACTTAACATTGGTGTTAGAGAGAAAACGCTATGCAGTCCTGACACACTGGGCCATGCCTTGAGGCAGCTATGCAAATTTATGGGTGTACTTTGCTCATTATACTAGTGAATAATCAGCCTTTTAAAACAAACCTATAATTTCTGTGCCCCTGAAGCCCACAGGTCTATTCATATCATTCAGCTGCTCACTCTACTGTAAATGTCAAACAAGCATTCCTTTCTGTCTTTCCTTATTTATTACACCTATTTGTAGTGTTAATTATATGTCAATGGTGCTTTTTATTTGCAGTTTCTCCTTATAGGGAGAATAATAACAACCAAATTTACACTCCGGGGCTCCAAGGTAGTGCCTGTTAAAACTGATCACATACTCTGCTTAAAAATAACAGAAGTGATCAGACATGTCATTAGTTCGGCTTCCATTACACTTTTCAGCAAAATAAAAGAGATATTTTTACAATTTTGACAAAGTATAATTGCTACTTGTAGGTGAATGTATTGAAGAGTGTTTTGCTTCTGATGCGTGATTCTAATAAAGTCCGGTCCCGCGACGTGTTGTAATTCTCGTAAAATACTGTATAGTTCTTGTAAGATACTTGTTGAAGGAAGATGGAGGCACTGAGTTTCACAGAAAACCTCCAAGGTGTTGGCGCTGTAGTGTGGGTTCATCTACTGCTACTGCAGTGACTACCTCAAACACCAACGAGTTGTGGCTCTAGAATTTCCAAATGACCCGGGCAGCATTTAATGAACTGTGTGATGTTATTGAACCTCTCGTGGCACTAGACTTGTCATGCCCTTGGGAAGCAGTTCCTACACAAAAGCGAGTGTCTATTGCTGTGTTCAAACTACCGACGTGTTCTGAGTACAGGTAACAGGTGAGCCGTTTGGCCTGAGCAAAACCACCGCGTGCAGATGTGTGAAAATGTGCAAAATGTGTTTCCATTACACTTCTGTGCCATACTTGTATATAGAAACATCTAAAAAAAAACCCTCATGACAGTATAAAACCTTTTTTGTGATTTTTGGCAGTTTTTGCGACATTTCGGTGTTTCCATTACTGGTTTTCTATTGCGCAATTTACATTTTGCGCATTTCTGAGGGTAATGGAAACCCAGCTTCTGACAGTCTCCTCAGATATACAGAAGTCCATCTGGATTGACATCTAACCTTGTGGTATACAGAGTCTATGATGATGCAACACCTTCACATTAATGCCCATCCATGCTAATGCAGATATTTTTGTATGGGCCTCTCATCGTTGTTTTTTGGTGGATCCATGGGTTCAGGGAAAACAGAGAGATTGGGAAACAATGGTGTCACACCCCAGTGTATGCATGTCTGTTATTGTTTAGTTTAATGGACCTGTAACTGAAACATAAAATCCAGGTGTATAAATTAGTGTATGATCTGCAGCAAATCAAAATCAGTATGGATGGCTTCAGGACATAGATGTTATGTTGAAATCCACATGTAAAGAATAAACTTCAATAACCAGAACTGACACTTGAGGTAACTTAAGGTTATGTCTTGTTGCTACTCACAACAGATTAAAGCCTCTGCAGCTATTATGTCCAGTATTATACATAGTGTCCACAGTTTTAAGTCCAACAGATACAATGGTTTGTCTGAGTGTTTGTACCAGGTTTTGCAACATGAAAAATATCCATGTAGACTAGGCATTAGGAGACTGCATCACCAAAACTCAGGAAACTTACATTTTTAAACTAGGCTTACGCCATCGGAAGTGACGGCTAGGGGTATATCCCCGAACGCCCCCAAGCCTTAATGATGTCATGATGTGAGGCATCCCCAGGTCATGACCTTTCATTTGTACTTGATTTGAAGTCAATCAGACAAATAGTTCCAGAGATATGAACAAAAGAGTGTTTAGTGATTTTAAACTTTTGAGCGGCCCCTTGTGGGCAATCTAGAAATGGTAAATTGTCCAAAATTGAATCAGATATTCATTGATATGGAAAACATGGAATTTTTAAACTGAATATCTTTCAAGTTATCGCGTTAACACGAAGGATATCTGGCGGCGGTGGAGCTGGTGGGGCCGGGGGGGGCAGCGGCGGTGGTCGGACCAAAAACATAATATCCCCGACACTCTGTTCGGGGATATAATTAAAATCTCTTTTTTTTAAAGCTTTTTGGAAGTGAATAGTGTCAGTAGTCAGTATTTTTAACTGTTAACATTCTAGGCTATAAGACCACTTAAATCAAACTTAACACAAAAACAAATTCAATTAGATGATGGTGGACAGATAGATATTATATATAGATTACATAAATGTGAAACCTTAAATATATTATTAAATACCAGTCATCTTCTTGCTTGCTTGATGTGATCTCATCAGTTGTCCATAATCCTTGTAGACAGGCTACGAAACACATACAGCTATACACAGTTCACCAAACACCCATCATTTAAAGCAGAAACCTGACCCTCTATTCAGAACACAGTGGAAAAATGCTGGCTGAGTTGAGAGGGAATCAAAAGGAGAGCGATTTAGAAATTCAAGGGGATCAAATGGTAGCTTTATTAGGAGCTGAGGACGCAGGGCTGGGTGGAATGAAAGCCTGGTCTGTGCTGGGTCTAACTGGCCAGGCGAGACACCCAGTGAGAGAGAGCACTCAGGCCTGGAGGAGCCTTCACACCATCACCCAAGCCCTCAGAGGTCATCCCACTCTACTGCCTTAGTATACCACGCCACTAATGTCTTTCTCAACAGGTACAGTGAGCAGGAGGGCAGCCAGGTAACCCAACGCTGATGGGATCACTCAGCCTCTCTGCAGGCAGGGCGGTCATTTTTTGTGATCATCGTGTTAGCACGGTCGCTTATGAGATGGCAGGCTTTTAAGTGAATGGGCTAAATGAACGGGGAAAGCATTGCTCTGAGCAGCGAATGCAGGTGACGACAATCCGGGTCAAAGATTATCTTACGTCTTGAAGGGTTGTGTGGAACAAATCCAATTTTTGCAGCACAGACAGAAAGCAAAGAGGATATCATTCATAATTACAAGGCTTAGCTAAAGCAAATGCCGCCCCACAGAGAACTGCAACAATGGCCTTAATTACATTTTTTTCCCCCGCAATCCCACCTCAAAGTAAAATCATGGATGACAAATTTGGCATTGGGATTCCAGCTCATGGCTACTCTCTGTGCCAATTTCACTTTTTTGCTTGTTGCCAAGACAAATCATATTAACATGTTACTAAAGAATACTAAAACCTTTTGGCTTCACACCAGCATACCGGTGCCAGTAAACTTCATTAAAACGAAAAATGCTTTTAAGAAACCTTTTCTCAGTTGCAATTATAAATAAGTTCCTTCATGGAGCCCCCCGTCATGGGTGGGCTAGCAGCCCAGGGGCCACTGGCGTGCAGACAACTGATCACTAGCATGAATAGAAAGCAAGCCCAGGGAGCCAGCTCAAGTAACTGCTTTGTTACCGAATAAATGTCGCCTGCAACAAAGTTTACAAAGGACCATTTGTCAACATGTTTATGCAATAAAGGTCTATAACTATGATGACAAACAGCCAATCTCAGTCCATCAGGGAGCGGAAAAAATCCTGTTTTGACATAACACAAAAAACCCTCGGTGGGACTGGCTAATAGTATGTGGAAAAAAAGACAAGCGTATGACTCAGTGTGAACATGTAAGGTGAGATGACTAGAGCTTCTGTGGACCACAATACAGGAGTCTGTTATATGTTCCTACCAAAGACCTCTGCAGTCACCACTGATAAAAGAAAACTATTTCCATAATCAAAGCTAGAATGTGCTGTGCATTAGTAGTTCAATGTGAAATGCAGATTTTAATTTTTAACCATTGCTGCAACAGTTTTTAAATTACAAGCAAATAAAAAGTGATAAGTTCCATGGTCCTGTTCAGGCCCTGTATTAATTTGCATTTTTCATGATCTGATCTCAAGTGAACATGTGCGTCCTTCCACACCTGCCATTAGAATGTATCCCCAAATGCGTCCTTAGAAATCACTTTCTATATCTTTGTGGGCATTTTGTAGTTCTTTAAATACTTATAACATGATGCTGGTGGCCTAGTACACAGAGCACATCAGCAGAGTAAGTATTCTTTAGCGTCCCATGGTAAGGTGTGTTAGGGATGTTTGTGGGTGTGGACCTTTGGGTAGAGGGTTTGTGTTGTCAGCCAATCAGTAACATAGTGTGTAGATGGAAGAATATAAAAACAAAGCTACTCTAGTTTAACATTTTCTCCTCATCCTTCAAACTCCAGGTAGCGCACACCCACAGACTCAGACCTTTCAGCCTATCACCTCTAGCACACCATGCACACCAGAGAAATGACAAACCTTATTGTTTTGAATGTTTATCACCTCAAGATCATCCACAAAATCATGCTCTTCCCACTCAGTCTATTGCTCTCTTGACCACCCCTCTCACCTCCTCATTTGCTGAGTGGAATGAAGGATCCAAGCTTGAATGAATTACAAACACAAACAAGAAATGTTACTTCACTGAAACAAAATGGCAGCCCTGCCCCCCAACCATGATACTTTGACTTCCCTTTTACATAATGGCCCAAAACAGAAATGCATTACATTAAATGGGTGTTGTTGTTTTCAAAGTAAGTTGTAGTACAATACATGGGTTCAATTTCTGACTGTTCCTCATATCCAAATGTTAAGACTCCCCAACAGCCTTTTAGGATATTTTCATCAATGCTTGGCCTCTTTGACCAGAGACAGGGCTATGAATGAGGGAGCTGTTCAAGGAGGCCAACCAAAGGCGGGCCACTGTCTCCTCACCACTCCATCAGTCCGTGACCCCTCCACAGGATGTGCCAAACCAATCAGCAGAGAGGCCTTAAAAAGTCACCCTACCTGTCCCAGGCGATCCACGCTGAATGGCTGGCCCCTCCCCTGACAAGCAGGGTCCAAGGCAACTGGAGGAAGGCCTTCATTTTAGAAAGGCCATTAATCTTTCTTCTCTTCTCTTTCTGACACCTGAACCAGACCCACCCAGCAGTGAGCCACTTCACAGCAGCCTCCTCTCTAGTCTTGGTAAGATCTGATTAGAGCCATGTGGAAAGCTGCCCACAGAGAACCAGACCCACTGCACTACCTCCAAACACATGTAACATAAACACACATATAAGCCACTTAAAAATACTGCACGCTGTATACTAACACACAAATAGTTTTTCTCAGCTCACTAACTGAAAACCTTCAGAGACTGACACTGACAGCAAACTGATCCCTTCCCCTCTCGTCTCTTATTTGCGTGCGCACGCACACGCACACACACGCACACACACACACACACACACACACACACGCACACACACAAGCACATGCACACAGATACTGTACTTCAACCTGACAATTTCTGTCATTGTAGTCAGATGCCAAACGGGAGGAAGTTAAGGGGTTTTAGAAATGACTTCTGACACTGTGTGTAAACAAGGCGTCTTAAAGATGCACTTGAGGAAGCGAGTTTGCCTAAATGCATGTGTGTTTGAACACTCACAGGTGCACTCGTAACCAGATGTTATTCCTGTGTTACTGACACTAAAATGATGTTTTTCGCTGAAACCCCTGATACTGATGCTTCCTCATGAACTGGGTAGATGATGCGATGACAGTCAGTTCAGAGGATGCCAATGATACTCAGTGATACGACAGCTTACACCTATGATACCTGTTTAGACAAACCCTCTGACAACGTGATGTGTCACTAAGCATGGCTGTAGCAAAGACGATTCCCTCATAACAACATTGGTTTGTCTTGGAAACATGGAGGCTAGTCTCGAAGCGTCTCGTATGTCACTTAGCGCTAAGCCACAATGTTTACACAGCCCCTCGGGGCCATTTCACTTTCCAGCACCAAAATAGCAGTCATCTCTCAAATATTCTTGTGAGGAGCGAAAGTCTCATTGATGCGGATAAGAGGAGAAAGGGACAAGACAAGCGTGGGGATTAGTGGCCCTAAACTCCAGCACAGCACACTTCACTGTCTGGTACTGTGCATTGAACTGTGTTGACAGGAGGGGGCCGTATGGCATTTGAAGAGGTTAGACGGGGTCACTGAGCGTTGCTCACTGGGGATTATGGGGCGTGTGGCCCCCTTCGCTTTTAATCAAACCCCTCCAATCAGGTCAGATTACAATGGGATAAGCAGCTTCAGCACATTGTCTGGTTAATACTCTTCTCTTAACAGGTCCCCAAAACTTCCCTCTTGCAACAAAGGGAGACCTGTAATATGAAGAGAATTTCATTGATTTTATTTTTTAATAGTAGGTCAAGATGTGTATAATGCTGGAGTCCTAGGGTCGCCCCTTTAATGTTGCACTAATATGGTAGATCCATTGAAACTTAAAGTGAGTTTGTGTCATTTTCATTACTCATAATGTATTTTCTCTTGCTGAGCATTAGCACTAAAATGTTTGCTTTCAGGTAGAAATGGGGTTTATTTTATTTGTGGAGTAAAATAAAACCAGTTAATGTCTAAAGCTGGTGTAGTTGACGTGCTTCTTAGACCTGCGTCAGGCAGATCACAGAGGGGTTTTGTCACAACTGACTGTTTGACTAGTTGTTCCAACTTTATAGAGCTTTTCTGAAGAGCTAGTAAACAGTGTTAACAAGGTAGAGGTTTTCATGGTCTGACTGAACAAAAGCTCGAGATGAGGCATTTTGCCTTTGCTACCATTGTGCACGATCACTATCCTTAATCTTGGAGTCTGGCTGCATACCTTCTGATTTCTCTGTTCGAACATGGAAAGAAGAGCGGTCTGTGGAACTTCAAAGGGGCAGGGAGACGCACATGGCTGCTAATTTTTCAGACTGGGCATATGTGGCGGAGAGCTTGGATTTGAGGCTCTCCTCACACTTCAAAGCCAGGCGCCTTAAAAGGTCTGGCTGTGTTTTGACGCAGCTCTGCAGAGGTGAATGAAAATCAAGCACCCGCTGCAGACCCTTCAGAAGTCAAGCTCACTCTGTTTAACCCCCCTCCCCAATTCTCCCTCTGCACACACTCTCTCCTCCCTGCCTTGACAAAGAGAAGAAGAAAAACAAGAAAATTCAATAATGCCTTTGAGAGGCAGGATTACCTGAGGAGACGCCTGCGCTGCTATGCCGCGAGTGAAATCTCATGTGCCCTCCTCTCCTTCTGCTCTCACCACATCCCTCCCTCTTTTCTCTTCTCTCTCCTCTCTCCCCACCACTCCTTAGCTTGGCTAAAGACAGCCCTAAAAAAGCACATCAAAACTCTCCTTTGATGCCATGGCAGGCAATTAACCCCTTGAGTCCAAAATTACAGATTGCTGGGGATGTGACACATTTTGGATGGGTGGGGTGGCAAGTGTGCATGTGCCTGCTAAAGAGGGGCATGGGAATGGGGAGGGGAGGTGGGTGTATTGTTTGTTTGTTTTAAAGCAGGCTACTTCTTTAATGAAGTGATGCCGTGGCAGATTTGAGACAACCCATTTCTGTCAGTTTGAAAAGTAAAGTAGGGTAAACCTCTAGAGAAAGGGCTAGCTTCACCGGAGGAAGTGTTTGCACTCGATTATTTGTACTCCTGCTCACTTCTGATGAACAATGCTGCAATACAGAGGGAACAAAGGAGCTAGGCTCCTTGCGAATTTTAATTAAGTCGTGGGCGCAGCCAAACAATGATGAGGTCTATCCCAATTTCAACTGTGTTTTTGTGTCACTCGCTCCACTTTTGTTGCTTTGCATAAAAAATAATTAGGCTGGTTTGGAGCAGCAGTGTTGGATGGAGATGGCAGATAAAACCCAATGTTCCCCTGAATGATGTAGGTGATGAAATGTGTATTATGTCAGTGGGTATTAACACAGGGACAGCGACAACAATTTGCAAAAAAACTACCTTAAAGAACTCATCTTCCACAGGGCAGGTGCTTACCAAGCCAAGTCCTGCAATGACATCATATTTGAGCTGTGACAAGCACTACATGATGTGACAAGAATGGCCTAGTGTGAGCCCAGTCATCCGGTGTGCCATGACTGGTGATCCCTGGCAAAATGACCTGTCTGTCTGATAAAGTGCTATGGCTGCTGCTGTCCACACAGCTGACATTAAACACATCAAAACACCTGAGACCCTCAGTGCAAGATGTTCCATCCCAATAGTACGTGTGAGCCAGGTAAAACATAGCTCAGGCCAAATAAATTGTGAGAAATGAGTGATGAAGATGTGTACACAAATATACACATACAGGCTTTCTCTGTTTTTACTTCTGCTTTTTATTATTCATGCTAGGAAGGACCTACAGCTGCTTCCCCTCAGGGTGAGTTCCATTTGTGGTTTACACCCACAGACTTTTTTTTTTTTTTTTTTTTTACTGGTTAGCATGACAGGTAGAAGTCCTGTCAGAGAAGGTCCTCACCCCTCTTAAATATATGAGGCCTCTGCGCTTTGATTAAGAACTGCTTGCACAATTACCCAAGTTCAAGCAAACATGGAGCACTCTGATCTAGACAATTAGCTGATATCACAGCAGTTGAGTACACCACATAAATCTGCAGTTTTTCTCTGCTAAGGACCAATGAGTCATTTTTCTTCCCTTGCTGCAGACTCCCTGTCTTTTTATCCTGCCAAATACAGGCAAAGGCTTCTGATCTCCTCAAGACATTGTTTTACGGAGGGCTTTAGCGCCGCCCTCCCCTGGCAGACATCGAGATTACACAGTGATTATAAGCAACTCAATATTGTATGACAGCCTCTTCCACGTGAGGGACTTACAATCATGTTTCATTAATTCAGCTTGAATGAAGCCTCATTTCAAGCATAGAGGAGCTTAAGATTTATGTGAAATTAATAACATAACAGATGTCTTCAGAATATCATATCTGTGGTATAAATAAGAGAAATCTTTCTTTTTTTGTAAAACACATTATTAAACAAATAAATACTTCAAGCATGTGTACATCAAGGCCTACATGGGTGGCACCGAAGAGTTCATGAGCTCGTCATTCACATCATGCATCATTAGGTAGCAGAACAAGTGTCAAATGACAGATTTGTATCAAATGGCCTTATTTAACACTCTCTCAGCTTTAATAGTGGAAAGCCACAGCAAGCATAACGTTGGATATTTCAATCGGAAGCAATCACTGAGGGATCTTGCTAAAACATGGCATGCATCACAGCTTTCACTTTTTTTTTTAATTTTTATGAGTTGCCATTACTTGTCATCTATTCTTTTCTTCTGTAACAAAATGCATCTGTGTTTCGAAAATGTTTCACGCACATTGTTCAAGCTCAGGGAACCCTGCGCAAGATAGCCCCGGGCCAAAACCGCTGTACTCCCTTTCCCTTTTGTATGCACTGTCTGTCTGCATAGACTAAATATGGGGACAAGAGCTTCACAGCTTACTGTCTTGCATGGTGCCTCCCTCCCCAGGTACTCCAGCTCAAACAGAAGCAGTGGGGAGACAGCATTTCTCTGCTTCAAAGAGGGGAAAAAGATAAATCATTCAGGTTGGGCTTTTGTTCCAATATGCCACGGAGCTGCGATCAAAATCCCTTTTTCCACTCTCTTTGTTTCCAAACTAAAGTATCTGGATGTGACAGTGAATCTGACTTTCTCTGCAGGTTGTTTATGCAGCTCAATCACTATAATTTTTCAAATTTGAAATGACACCATTGACATGTTGGCTCTAAGAAAAGTGAAGCTTTAAGAAAAGTGGAAATGTACTGTACACATATGGGATAAAGCTACTGCTTTTCTTAAGAATTTTTTTTAAGATCTTTTTTTTTTTTACTCTGCAATAAAGGTAATACAGAGTGACAAAATGGTAACTCCAAACTCTGAGATGAAAATTGACTAAAATATAATTTATATCACTTGAACTGACAATGTGACAATAATCAGTGTTATTTTAAAACCACCGGAGTTGAGACAGATAGTGATTTACTTTATAATGAATTTGATCCCATTCATTCTGCCTCACTAAATCAGTTGGAGTACGAGTTCAACTTTTTGTCTTCCTCACTGAAGAGGGCCTGTATTTATTCATCCTCTGAGTCACTGATGGGCGCTCCGTGTATGTCTTTGTCAGACGAAGCTGCAGAACTCCCGTCTATGCTAGCCTGCCATCCAGCCTGGTTAAGTCGTTTAAAGGAATACAATGCAAACAGAAAAAACAATAAAGGAAAATCTGGGTTATTAAATTGGATATTGCAGTAATGCATAATCTAACTTCATCTCAATGGAGCGGGTGGAAATTCTTTGTTTAGCCAGAGAGAGCTGAGGCACTCTAATAATTGAAAAACCAATTCAAATTTATATGAGAGTCAGGTCTGTGCAAAAGTGGGCGGATGGAAGAATGAGGTGTAGGGGTGCATTAATCTTTATAACATTATTATTTTTTCTTCATTTCTAGAATAACAATTGTCTGCTGTATAATAGGATCAAAGTGAGTTTGCTAATAATGTCTGAAGAAGAAGGAGCTTACAGAATGTCAGTCAAACACTTTCTAATAGTGTCTAATTCAGTGTGAACTCAGCAACCCTTTACACTGCTCACCCTGCTTTACACATCAATGGGCACAGTGGCCCTCCAACTTCTGTCGAGAACACATGGGGCAGAATAAAACACAGCATTGTGCTAAACTGTCTTTAATCTTTTCACTGTTATAGCCTGGCTAATAGTCTCTATGTCTGTTTTATAATTACATCTGGCAACAACTAGTACAGCTCTTAATATTCATCTTACATTCTTACTGCATCACACCATGGGAGATAGAAAGAGAACTTGCCTAATGGCACGCTTGCATCTTTTTCGGGTAGGCTGACGTCTTCAGGTCGTAAAGGGTGGATCTGAGAGTTTGGACAGGTGGCGGTGTATCGAAGTGACATGGTGTTAATTTACTAATAAATGCACGGATGGAGGGTGAAAAGGGGCCAGAGAAGGGAAGGTAGTGCCGCTCGTGTTCCCCGGGGAGATGCATGGAGAGATTTGGAGGCCAGAAGCTTTGGCCACTTGCCAGCGCTAACTGTACTTCTCCTGCACCTCCCCGCTGAGAGAACATCCATCTCGCTCCCCGGCCTGACACTCAGTTTATTCCCACATTCATTTGTCATGTCCCCAATCAGCTGGATGAATAGAACTGCTGTGACCATGATGGATCGTGCCTCTAATCAGACTTAAAAAAAAAAAAAAAAAAAAAAAAAAAAAAGAAGAAGCGGATCTACACTCGACTTGACATTCAGTCCTACTTTTTATCTAATAAGAGGATACTCCTGTTTTGGTGGTGGTGAGCGATGGCTTCCATGTCAGTCAACCATAGGTCATCTGACAACAGAGACAGGAGGAGAGCATGATGGGATGGGAAATGAGGACCAGCTGAAGTAACTCTGGACCCATGACGCTTTTGTTTGTTTGTTTGCTGTGTTTAAAACAAAGAGTGTATGGCATTGAGAATTCTATCTGAAGGAACTCCCCTCAGAGATTAGTTATTCAAAGGCATGCAAATGACATTGCCATGTGCTGGTTTACAAGGGGGTTGTGTTCATTTTGGATCTGCTTAATTGCTTCATTTCTAAAATAACTTCTCTGTTGTTTACCAGCACAATACAGATAAAGGCAGTGTAAAGCAGAGCTGTAGTGCATTTGATGCCTTCTTTTTTTCCATTGTGTGTGCATTATTTTGCTCCTCTACAATGTGTTTATCAAAAAATAAAAAATACAAATACAAAAATGCAGTATGATCAGGCTGAGGTGTTTTCGACAGCAATATTTCAGCACAAAGAATGAAAATTTCACCACAACTGAAATATAATGTTGTGGTCGTATGTTTGTAGAGGACACCGATCCATATAATGTCAATATTTCTGGATCGAAATTACGTTTCATATCACTATTTCTCAATATTTGCATATCAACTTTAAAGTGCAACTACTCAAACTACTCATAGAAATTTGAAGCTATGATAACAACAGCATTTGTAAACTTTTTTTTAGGTTTATATACTAGTAAGAAAAGATACAGTTTAGGAGAAAAGAAGTTCACAAAGGTGTCATGAGAAAAGACTCACAGAATATGAATTAATATTTAAACTGATCCATCTTTTTTTCCCCCTAAAACCTATGGGAGTTGGGATGCAGTTTCTTTGAATATGGTTTTCTATATGGACCACCTGCACCGCTACATCTAGAAACATTAATATGAAATTTTGTTTATCTGTAGTTTGCATTTTTACACATACATATAATAACAACATTTAATTAACATACACATAGCCAATCACTGCTGCTGGAAAAAAAAAAAAAAACAAAACATTTGTGGTGCATAGGAGATGTGTTATTACACCTAAAATGGAATGGAAGGAGGACAATCCATGGTAGGAAACAGCTCCTCTGTCCAGGGGGGATTGAATTACAAGAAAGCACAAGATCTGTAGAGGTAAGCCATGCGTGACATGCCTGCACTCCATTCAAACATGCAATGCCAGCAGGGGCCTCAGCATTTTAAAAATCATTGAAAAGAATCAATTACCGTAAATGCAACAGGGGTAGTCAAGCATGTAACGCATGACATATCTTCGCATTTCAGTTTGGGGAGGCTAAAGCAGCATTTGGACTATCTGTTGTGAGATTGTGCAGTGTAGCCAATACTATTCAGCACTAATATCCATAATACATGACCCTTACATCCGTACAACAACACTGGATACATTTCTAATGCATTTTCTGTGTGTGAAAACCCTACTATATTATAAACCAGACAGAAAATAATGTAGCCACATGGTGATGTTTTCAGCTGTCATTTTATTGTTCATGATTTAACCCTTAAAGACCCAAAAGCAACTACTGAGTTAAAATGTTTAATAACTGCTGAACTACTAATCCTGTCAATATATTTAAATAATTCAGGTAAAATGCAGTTTGTCAGCTTTTCAGCAGCATCACATGTCTTTTTCAGATGCATACATAGTGTCTGTAGTGAACATGGAAACACCATCGATGTTTGCAACATTGATTCATCAGTGAAACCCATGTAGTTTGACAAATGACAGTGGATGGAGACACTTGTTTTTATGTAGAATTAATGATTTTTTTTTTTAAAGTCATGTTTTCTTCAGTTTTCTCTGTTTTGATATAATAACCTTTGAATTTGCGGCACTTTTATTAATGGCAGTAAATTAAATATAGGGGAATATCAGATTTCTCACTGACAAATGCAAAATGCAGAGGATAATATTATAATAAATGAGAGAGAAGCTCATTTGGACATCACCACAAAAAAAATGGTCTGGGTCTTAATTGCTTAAAATTAGGTTTTTGTGGCACATTTGTTGCAATTAATAACTATATTGATTTTACCATATTTTTAGCTGTGTTTTTTCTCAGTCCTTGAGCAGTATATACTTGCCTGTCATCAAATCAAAATTTGAGGGAAAAATAGTATATAAACAGATAGATTTGGACTGCTGTGGACTAAGCCTTTCAAAATAACCCCAATATTGCTTAAATATTCTTATTATGTACATCACATAACCTGCTTTTCTTCCAATCAGTCCAGAAGCCTTACTTCAGCTTTATATCAGCAGCGACATGCCTAATCTGATGTTAAACAGAATAACACATATTAAAATGGAAAAAAATAAACATCATTCCGTGGTCAGGGCCTAAATCTCTTTTTCCGTGTTCATCCTGAGTGGACAAGCAGTATTATTTATTGTGGAACAAGCCAGGGACAAGGATCAGAGCTCCTCTTTCGGCACCATCTGAGGACTGAACTACTGTTTTGGCATCATATCCGGGTGTATACAAGCTGTAAACCAGCGTCGGTATGGCCTAGACCCTTTGTTAACACTTGTTCATTGGTCCTTCTCTTGATCAGACATACTCACAAATATTGATCGCTACAAATTTCTGACATTGTCCCCATAGCCAGAACAGCAACCTTGAAAAAATAAGGGGTAATGCAGAAGAGGATTGCCTATGTAGTGCTGTCTGCGTGGTGTAATGACACTCCTCCTTCCTCTCCTCTTCCTCAGTGCCTGTGTATGCTTATGCTGGCTGTTCTGTTTGAGGGGCATTGCTTGATCATTCATTATTAGCTCACGTCTGTCAAACCAAACAATGAATAGACTGCTCAAAATTGATGACTATATAGAAGTGCATATGAGCAAAAAGGCTTTCATTTAGTGCCCTACTCTCCATGTAGGAGATGACAGCCATGATGGATATGACACTATACACCAGATTTATCTTGAAAATGGAATAATTATGCACTTAATGCATGACTGGTGGTCTGCATTTATACTGATAGCTAACAGGGCAGGCAGCAGGATAAGCAGAAGGGGTTGGACAGTAAAATCCCTGAGGCCTTATAGCCTCAAGCCCCATTGGAAATCTTTAACTACTAGAATACACATTTTCGCAGGTCAAGGTTAAGATACAAGTCTACATTTGCCAAGTGACACTCTGACACTGTCACCTCCACAGGGACAGGCAGCCCATTGCAAGGTGACCTTAGAACAGCTAATGGTGACTAATACCCCATGTAGAGGGAATCTAAGGGTCATAACACGCCACACCACTTACAGGAGAACGATACAGAGACACAAGCTAACGCCGATCAATATGCTACATTACAAATTCTTCCATCTTTCTTAGTTCCCCTCTATAAGATCAGGCAGGGAGACACATAATGCAGAAATAATGTAGATTTCCATCCAATCTTGTGTGAAGGCAGAACATAAACACCTGGCATGTAAATGCTCACTGTTTCAAGAGAATGACTTTCCATTACAACTTCTCAGTTTGGTTGTTCTGCTCAGGGAACTGAGCAAACAGCTTTACATGCAGCGCTGCTTTTATAATTGAATGTGCATTTCTCACACATCAAAATGATCTGAATGTTGCAGTGGAGGCCTTTCTCTTCATTTTACCTCTGCCTAACTTCAGACAGGGTCTCTCTTCTTTTACCGTGGGGGGAGGATGGAATCCCTCAGTAGTGTCGCTGAGTGTTTTGTGTAGCACTAGAGAAAATAATCCTTCCTTCTCAGAGGCGTGAATGTATTTCACAGGTATCCGTCATCCAAGTGTCAATCCTGCCAGCAGATTTCACACGCCACTGGCACCACTGCACCTCGGCCTGCTCGCTTCCTGATCGCATAAATACTCCCAGTGACACAGTGGACTGCATCCAATTCCACACCCACTCAAACATCTCAGGCAAGTACATACACAAGTCATGAGGGAGAGGAGAAAAATAACTAATAAACACAAGAAACCAGTGGAGGACACACTGAGAGCCCCATCTGCAAGACTGTCTTCTTAATTCTTGAACTTGTTTTTTTTTTTTTTTTTTTAAATACATACTCACCTAATATTGTACATCCTCAGCATAAAAATGAGAGAAGCTGGGAAATTTGTCTGTTGGGAAAAGGGTCATGAGAGTGCCTTAATAGCTCACATTAGCTAAATACTCTGCGTCTCCTCTCCTCAACGACAGCCACTCGGTGATTAAAGCAATTGTGGTCATTAGCCTAGCAATTTTTTAATAATAAATTCCCTGAGGCTTAGTAAGATTACATTGTTGTGCAGAGGCACTTTTGAAAAGCCACAAATCCACTTCAGCTCTAAGCTATGTACAACAAATGTTACAATGCCAAATTCCAGGTAAAGGATGATGAACGGCAGCTGAATGGGAAAAGGGTTCAAATCCATCTGGCGGGTTCCTATTCATTTCTGTTCCACTGGTTTTAGAAGTGTGTGCTGGTGGTGTGCTGCCATGCCTTTGATCAGCTGATGGAGACAATACAGCTCTCCTCAGCCCTGTGGCACGGAGGTTTACCTGCTGCTAAGTCAGGTATCACAGCCAGGGACCGAACACCTTAAAGAGGCTTTAACCCTCCTCTGGATCAGCCTGACATGATTCATGTGGGTTGGGTGTGGATTTGAGTCCCCGCTGCGGCACAGTGTCTTTCATGTCAGGCTGTTTATGAGAATATGGAGATGGGTTTTTGCGTGCTCGCGGGTGTTCCTTAAAGCAGCGATACAACCTCGGGCTGGGCTTGATCCCTGACGAGTCAGAATCTACCTCTCGATGAATCTCTTGTAGCACACTTAATACCCATAAGAACATGGTGCACGAGGCCCCTCATCTTGGTAACAGAAAGGTATTTGAGAGCAGATTAATATTATGAACAGTAATATTCCCCCGGCGGCATCTGCATGCGCCAGGGATTACAGGGCTCTGGGGTGATTACCGGCAGGGGAAGAAGGGTTACAAGTCCAAAAACTTTTCATCTGCACCCAGGGCACAAGAGCACACATGCAGGAAGGCATAAACACATTACAATAGAGTATGTGTACCTGCTAGTCACCACGCACCTGATTCTGTTGGTGCGAGCAATACAGTTTTCATGTGCCATTTTGCATGCATTTGCTTCCAAGATGTATAAACTCACTTCCCGTCTTCTTATCGCTTTTCTTTTTTTTATGCATCATACTGGATGATGATCAAAGCCTATATTCCTCTGAGTAAGTACATAAATAATTAATAAATATGTGTGATGAGCAGTATCACACCTATGCTAATTTCCACCACTGGGCATGCCATTAATCACAGGAATTAACTGCACCACATCTAATCTTTACACCAGCTACTTTCTTAATCTTATTTCTATCCCTAATGTGTGAGCACACTATTAGTTTAGTGAGTTAAGTGAGGAAGCATACAACATTAAAGGTAGCCAAACTAATCTCCCACAGGACCGCATTAGAGATCCCTCAGGTTTCCATGTCCGGCCCACTGTACATATCAGATTTCAGTGAGGCATAAGGACCTGCCAGGCTTAAGGCCCTGCTCACTCTAAGCTTCATTATTCCCCTTGCCACCGGACTGACGCCAGGCCACGCGTGAGAAGCAAGCCAAGGAAATCACCTTCAGGACTTGTCTTATGACAGAAGACCCAGCAATTTCCTCAGCACCTTTTGCGTGAGGATAACATACAGTCCACTTTGACCATGTGCAACCAATAAGTCAGCCTAATGAAGGCCAGGCTTTGCAGGCAAGGTTGGAGGGGGGAGAGGGCTAAAACAGGCCTCTCATGTCTGAAATTATCCAACGGAAAGTGGTCTGACACGCTGTTCTGCTGCTAGGTGGTGGCGTGAAAGAAAAGAAACAACACTGTTTCCATTTAGAGTTAAGTCAGAATCACAGAGCGCCAGAGATTGCACACATTTGTGAGAGAAAAACAGCAGGATATTTCCCTTCTTTAGACTCCAGTGTTGACTTTGTAGATTCCACAAGGTCTTAGGGATTGGGCAGAGGAAGGAAGGCAAGGGGCACTGCCATGCAGTCTGAGTTTGTCAGCAGTTCATAAGCCTGAAGTTCAAAGAGCAATCTGATAGAAAAGCTGTCTTGGCGGTGGTTTCCTCCCGTGCGTTTGCCAGCAGACTGCATCCGTCAGACTGCACCCAGTGGTCATCAATTAAAAAACTGAAGGGTGCCATCTACACACATGCATATGCACTATTTATATATAAGTAGAGTGGACAGCAGCTGAAAAGACCTCAGGTCTAGGTCATATGGGACCAATAAACACAAATGTTTCATGATAGGTGCTTTCACTGTTTTGCAAAGGCCGTCGCTGTTTAGCACTTACCTTTAGATGTTGACCAGTGTGTTGCAAACAACCAGAGGTTTATATCAAGGAAAACAGAAGAGAGACTATGAGGGTTTTGCTCACAAACATTATAAAACTTGAAAATTATCCAGTACTGCAAGAAAGTTCACATAAATAAAAACTCAGTGACACATAAAGTCATATAAAGGAAGATAACAGAAATCAGTCATCGCTGCAGTAGAGGCTTTGGACATTAATGTATTTAATGACCAAATGGCAAAGGACATAATCACAATCACACATTTTTATTGTCAGTTGAGATAGTATAGTCCACAACTTATAATATAATTAAATAGCATTAAATAAAACTGTCTAATGTCTTTACATTTCAGCCCCATTATATAAATTACTTTTCAGCTTTTTGGTTAACAAAGAACTGATGTGAAAAATCAGTAAACTGATTTAGTATCAAAAACTTTAAAAGTGGCCTGACAAAATTGACACAAATTGCTTTTTGAGATTAAAACAATTTTATATGGAATCACAGTATGTGTGAAATTAAAAACAGCAGCGTGATCCTCAGACCTTCTGCCTACAATTTAAAGTCTTATGTGAGGAAACATCCCAATTCATAATGCTTGAAATAAATCATTACTGGGATAATGCTTTGGATGAATTACTTTGCAAACGGCAGACGCCTGGAGGGTGACCTGTGACAATTCTATACAACACCTCTTCAGAGCTGAAGGAATTCATTTTCATCTCCCACTGGCTGTCTTAATCACCATGTCTCATTGTAACAAAGAGTTCACTGTGGATGCTCACATTTCAAGTATGAACCAGTAAATGGATTTCACTTCCTCACAGCAATAACAGGGATTTTTAAGCAAAGGTAGACAAATGTCTTGATGAAAACAACATTAATTTCAGTTACTCTTTATAATGTCTTTTTTGTCAGTGGAAACCTATTATTTAGACAAGACAGGGCTGTAGACACCGCACCAGTGATCAGAATCCGAATTTATCATTAGGCTACACATTAGGCTAAAAGTGACAGCATCAGGGCATTTTTTTTTTTTTTTTTAATTTTCTAAAATACATTGACAGCTTGCAATGACAGTTGCAAAATAACATTAAAACTAAATATTTAAACTAAAAAAAAAAAAAGAATAATAATAATCATGAAAAAGATAATTTCGTCCAGGTTTTGTTAATGAAAATAGAAAATAACCCTGGGATTAAAGATGTGGAGGGAAAATCCAAGACGTCGTAAAAGGAGTAATATTAGTGCAGGAACAAGGATGCTGTTGAAATCAATACGGCATTGCATTTGCATTGCTTTGATCATGTACAGCAGGACCAGGAGATTAAGTAATACAGATTCTGCCTGACAGGCCGATCATTAACACTAGTTTGCAATCTGTCTGTGCACCCACTCGTCCTGTCTAACGCCTTGGGAAAGACAAGTGTTCTACATAAGTGAATTTGGGAGGGCACATGTAAGACAGTAGCTACAACAGGCCGAACAGCTCGCTAGGTGAGTGTTGTCTGTGTAAATCACCGTCTGACTTCAATCACACCTCACCTAAAGCCAATTAAGGATGGAAAGGAGAGAGGGTGAGATCAAATACGGCAATTTCCTGGAAAAATAATCATCAGATCTACTGAGCTTAGGATAGATGGAATTTGGGTCATGAGTGACCATGTCGGTGGGTGACCGTTGGCCTTTATCCCTCCAGCCGTGAAGGTTTCAGTGCCACCCTAACTCCAAGATCACACACCTCCCTCCTCTCATGTCAAGGGTCACTGTGCTTAAACGATTTAACGCACTGATCCAAGGACACAACGTACTATTTCATACACCGCAGATACTCCACATATGACTTTTCTGGCCACAGTCTGCCCCCTTTTGCTCGCACACACACATATACGCCCAAATAAAACCATAATACAGGATGAATTAGATCTCACTTGTGGAAATCACTGTCCCCGATACATTACAAAGATTTAAAATATAATGTGGTGGATTATGCCTCCATATCAGCTCATACTTACTCTTGTGTGTGAGAAGAAAAAAAAATACCTGCCCTCCCTCCCAATAGGATCAGCAGATTAATCTTGGTAAGACGTAACACACACAGATGGTCAGACAGGAAAAATTAGAAAAATATGCAATATGAATACATTTGTCTTGTGTAATATCCAATCTGATTCATCTATCACAGAGATAATGGCTTGATGCATTGGTGTACTTAGCAAAGAGACAAAGTTAATTTCTTTATAGGCCAGATATTTCTACCATGATCCCAAGTAATAAAAATGATTCTTTTGGGAATATTATATAAATTAAATGTTAGCCATCTATCTGGTTTGCATAGTAATGACAACAGGGCTACATTGTGCATTGATTCATTCCCAGTCACATTTCAATGCTGCAAACACAATGTACTCAAGAACATTACTGACTGCCACATTTTTAATGTTAATGTTACATAGGACGCATTATTTTATATCGCAATAAAAGCACTCTGGTTGAATTTCTACTTAAAACAACTACAATTCAGCATTCAGGTGTATTTAAGGCAAGTTTTTAGTAAAAGAGCCTAAAGTCATCCATCAGCTCTCTGGCTAATGGTGTTTATTAGAAAGAGGAGAGAAAGGTGATATGGTCATTTAGAGCAGCACGATCACTACTCCCCAATGACCAGTGGGCCTCTGCTTCCTGACAAAGGTCTTTTTCAATATCCTGCAAACATGGACACCAGTGCATGCATGCTATCCGGTACTTAAAACACAGGGGGCCTATGGGGTAAAGATGCAGCGTTAAACTGAGACTCAGATCACAGGTAGCACCAATAAGAGGAGGCATGGCTTCCCGTACTAGAACACTGGCTCATACATCCACAGGCATCCACTGCCACATAACACAATCAAGCTGTTTTGCTAAAACAGAATCTCAGTAGAGGCCATATGGTGAGAAAATGGAATTATTAACACTAGTGTAAGAAGAGATTTAGTTTTACAATAAGTTCATTTGTAGAAACTTTGAATTTTTAGTCATATTAACATTATTCAATTGGAACATTAGGCCCTTATCCACCAAAATCCCAGGAACTTTATTACCAGGAATTTATTTACCAGGAACTTATTTGGGAAAAAGAATTCCTAGTAATTGTTTTTCCATCGCACCCCAAAGTTCAGGGTAATTTATTCAAATCAGGCTGATGATGTATGGGGGAGCAGTAAAAGAAACTGCAATCGTCCAGTTCATGTACATTCACAAACTAAGCTCTAGCACAATAAAATGACACAGTACTTTAAGTGGATGGTTTGGGTTTAATGTTTTGCTGGTTGTTGAATCACTTAATCCATCTGGAATACATTTTAAATGAAGTTAACCATCATTACATATCCTTAATTTCTATTTAAAAATGGTAGAACATGTATTTTCAACTTCTCATTCCTTAAACTAAATCACATCTGACTTTAAGTGTGATGGATGGTTACATGTGCAGATGTAGTAATTATTTACACTGGCAAGGTTATAACCATAAGAAAAAAAGAATGTGATGTTACAAAGAGTGATAATATGTAAGTCTGTACTTCTATTTTTGGAAATTAAATTGTTGAACATAGAATCTGCTCTCCCCTTTCCATGCTTTTACCCTAAATCCTTATTCAGATGCACTAGGTCTGTGTTTCCCAAACTTAGGATCGGGTCAAAAAGCTGCTTTTTTGTAACAAAAGTATGATATGTGAATGAAATTTCCCAATTTCTCTCTATACCTACGGTTCATGGACTCTGTTGAGTCTTAAAAAACATCTTAAGAAATTCCTGTTCAAGCAGGCATTTTAAATCCAAACTGACTCAGGGCTGCTAGAACTGATTGCATTTAATGTATTTATCGTATTTAAATTGTATTTTAATTGTAGAGTCAAAACACTATTAACACATTGGTGTTGCTAAATGACCCACATTTTTACTTTTAAATTCATTTTTGCTTTAGTTGGACCATAAAGGATTATCCAAAACAAGGAGCTACTTCATATTGAAATAAATCTTGGAATGGCAATCAATTAAAGCTCGCTCTCTGATGGGACATTACTGTGTTTTGACCCTGTATTTTAAGTGTATTTTGCACTGCAAAGCACTTTGTGACTCCCTGTCTGAGAAAAGCACTCTATAAATAAAATTTACTTAGTTACAATTTAAACAGAAGAGTGTTATCAGCATCAGTTTATCAATGTTGACCTCAACAAAGCCATGTGAAATGTAGAAATAATGCCTCAGTTGTGAAAGACACAATAAGATGAAAAAGATGTTAAAGACACAACAACGCAAAAATGACACAAAATGGAACAGGATGTGAATGACGCTGAAAAAGTAAAGAGGTTAAAATAATGTATACGACAAAGAAACACGTAAAAGACACAAGAACTCAAAAACTGGAATAAAAACAGACTTTCAGAGACAGTACTGTGACAGTAAAAGTTATGAAAAATGCAGATGTAGGCAATAGCAACTCATGATGTACGCTTGTAGTGACATATACATCCATGTAACCAGACGAACATGAGATAAACGCTCAACAAAAGCAACTATCTACAACAGAACACAGCTCAAAGAATAAGCACTTAAATGAGCAAACATCTACAACAAATTAACAGTCTGAGACCAGCATATGCATATGTATTTGTTAATATGTATATGTGTATGTATATGTATAGGTATATGTATTTGTGTATATGTATGTGTATAGGTATATGTATTTGTTAATATGTATATGTATAGGTATATGTATAAGTATACCGGTAGGTATATGTGTATGTATATACATATGTATAGGTATATGTATGTGTGTATATGTATAGGTATATGTATTTTTTAATATGTATATGTGTATGTATAGGTATATGTATGTGTGTATATGTATATGTGTATGTATACTGTCATAAAACTGACCAATGAGACAACCTTTGCCCCACTAAGCTAACACTAAGCAGATTCAACAGAAGAAGTATTGTTTCTCTACTGCTAAAACTCACTGAACAAGCCAAAAAAAGAGCAAAAATAAATTGTTGTATTATGAAGGGATGATTAATATTATTATTTTGTCTTACCTTAGCTGTTTTCCGATCATTACTTGGTTTTATTTGAATGAAGCCCCTGTTGTGCGACAAGCCATTGTTTTGTGTCACATTGAAATTATTCCCACTAGAAACAAATGGCTCAGGGTTTACCAGGTAAAAACAAAAAAAGAAAAAAAAAGAAAGAAAAGAAAGAAAAGAAAAACAAACAACACTGACAACTGTAAAGAACATTTAATTAAAAAAAAAAATCCCAGTTGCATTATGTTGTTTCCAATCAAGATAATTATTCACTGAAAAAAAAAAGCCAAAACTTTTACTTTCCTGGTTCTAGATAAAACTACAAGTTAAAATATTAGTGTTAGAAAAGTGTGGTAGAATATCAGTCAGCACACTTTTTGATAACCGTTCACTCTGCTATTGCTGTAGTAAAGGATTTATAGTGTATATTTATTGTGACTTTTTTAGTGCTCTTTAGTGGTTTGGACATGGCCTTAACAAGATAAACTGATTGATTGATGCAGAATAGTCTATCCTGTGTGCCTCCAGGGACGCTGTAGGAAAGAAAGAAAAAAAAAAAAAAGAGTTGTAATTCTACTCTGTTTTACCAACAAGGTGACATGAGGTCAAAGTAAAAAAGACAGGACATTATTAAATCATGCTTTCTCACCTTCAGAGGTGATACTGAGCTTGTTATTGACAGGGAATAGGAAATTCACTTTTGTCTGGAATTTGTGTCTTTGGAAACAAACCATAACAATTACCTATTGAGCTTTAAGGGTATTAGTTTTATCTTCCAGGAAGCGGGTTCAGGTAGGTGACTGTGGGGATTTGTTTGAGCCATTTTTAACGTAACTGTGTTTGAATATGGGGTTAAAGTAAAAGAGGGGAAAAAAATGAAGTCCAGCTGTTGAAATTTACTGTTTGACGTAATGTAGGCATGCCGAAAGATACACATCAAATCAAATCAAATTCACCCTGTTAGTCTGTTTGCATGATTTAATCAGATTAAAGCTGCTTACCTGGGTGTATTACACTTTCCCTTTGAATGAAATCCCATTGACCCTGAGGGACAAGTTGCTCCAGACCTCGGTAACAGACTGTGATTGTGCTCCCTCTTCCTAAAATGAAAGCATTTTTCCTGAAAATGAAAGTCCACACTTTGAAATTGTTTTTGCCTGGCATGAGGATCCTGGCAAAAAAATATGTCAAAAGGATGTGAGACAATTTTGAAGCAGAGGGAGTCGGGAAGGATGTTGCCAGGCCTGGAAGTCTTCTTCTTTTAATGAGTGAAAGCATATAATAGTTTATCTGATTTCCCTGGAGCCTCTGTTGTTTTGAAAATGCATTTCTCATTTACTTTTAATGGACAATTACTTATATTATGATTATTATTTTTTCATTGCTAATTACACTCTGAGGGGAAAAAAAAAAAACACCATTAGCATAAAATGTTTTTAATGTTTAAATGATTGCTAAGGTGGGACTGTCAGATTATGAAATAAAATACTGTGTGTTGTATGAATCGGCCTAAAGAGGGACATTAGTGTCAAGTAATAATTATCCAAGAATTTACAAATTTAAGTGACTGATCATAGAAAGCAAGTACAGCACAGACAGGATCTGAATCACATGCAAACAAACAACATAATAGCAAATCTGTATCACAGCTCTCAGGAGAACTCTCAGGAGCACCAGACAAGCAGCAGAATTTCAACACTGCTTTCACTCACTTGCATCATGCAGTATTCTATTTTCATCCAACGATCCAGGTAACAATGTTCATGACTTATCAAGTCTATCCATTTTCTGTGACGGCCAAATCAGATCACTGCTAAAAAATTAATCCCCAAGTGTCAGCCTGCACACAACAACTTAGAGCTGTACCACTTTGAATATTTCAGAATTACTAAAAGCAATCCAAGGTAGCTATACATTTTTCATTTGCATGTCCTCGTACCTCAAGAAATCTTTGAGAGTAATTTGTCTTTGATGTGAGAAAGGCATCAATATTTCAATTTCAGAAGTACACCGATAATGTCTCCATCAGGAAACATTGGATGAACAAACAAGTGCTGTAGTTGTCCTGAGTTGTAAAAGCTTTCATTAACCCTGGGGTCTTGTGTTGTGTCCTCAAATGAACAACCTGTTATTCTGTAGTGACGTAGAGGCCTGCCTTTACAGTGATTTTCTTCAGATATTTTAAGTGGATGAATATAAGCCCGCGTAAACATCACCACATTATTCAGAAGTAATATCGGAACAGCTTAGAAAGCGACAGTGAAGAGAGGAAACAGTGAGACATGCACTCTGCTGAGAGGAGAGTACAAACAGTGAAGTGCTGCAGCGGGGTCAGCCCTCCCCTCTGTTGCTGATTTCCATCTGCTGTTGCCAGCCTCTGCCACAGAGTGGTGCCGACGCCGCTGTCTTGGAGTGAGGCAGGGCCAGCCCCGTGTCCTATAAACACACACAAATCATTTACATGCTGTACTCATCAAAGGCAACTCTTCTTCATCTCCGCTGAGATTTGCTGCTGATCTGAGCTTCCAATATTGCATCTCGGAGAGTTGCAGCTAACCTTTGCAACTGCCAAGAATGTGATTAATTTTTTAAATACAGCTGTTGACCTATTATTGAGATGGAGAGGAGCCACGAGAGACACTCATCTCTTCTCTGTATAATGGAATGCATTATTGCATCAGTGTTTACAAGGCTTGCTAAAAGAGAAACAGAATGAGGGAGAAAACATTAAATAAAGCAATTCGGCTAATGTCGCTTAGGGCCTTGTGCACACACAAAATGTCAATCAAATCTTGCAATTCTTTGATTCATGGCAGTTTGCTCTGGCAGTTGAATCTGAGAGAAGAGTGGTGACACAATGTGGAACAATAATTACCCTGCAGTGTTAAAGTCCTCCAGTGTCTTGGTGCATTCATGAATAAAATATGTTCAAGATAATGGATTTATGTTCAATAATTCATCATCAGAATGTTTCAAACCGAGTGATATAATATGTGTCACAGTACTCTGTAACACAGTGCTTAGCCAAATTAAATTATCTTGAAACAGATTTATTGACAGAGCTGTTGCTGCATTCATTTACTCAGCAACCATTGCTTAATTACTCCTGCAAAGTACATAAAACAAACAATGCCAATAGACTGATTCTAAACCACTCAGTGTCAGTATTAACTACACACCCAGGCAAACTATGTATTTGAGTCAGAACCAAACAGCACAGAACATCACGCACTTCTTCCTCCAAAGCAGTCGGAGCGGCTCAGATTTGGACTGAGAGGAGAGGACCAGCTCTAGAGCAGTGGGACTCTGATATTTGTCATTCATGACCTTGGTGCTAGCCAGCCATATAGGCGGTTTGGTTTGATGACCCATCAGAGAATCTGTCTGGGTCCCTGTAAGAGCCAGAGGACCGGGGTGAGGAAAGAGGGTGACATCCATCGGTGCGGTCTGTTCAGCTGGACTGGGGTCAATCACTGGGCCTGGAGATCCAGAGCCAGCTGGAGAGCCATGATACAACTGGCCTTCATGTCCAAAATGTCCTATTCCCAGTCACAAGAGGAGGCCATGCTGGCATGAAGGAGGAAGCCACTGATCCTCATAATTAATGACATGAGTTTATATGGTGTAGCAGCAGACCGCAGCATTGCATTAAGTCGTCTTTATCATTACAAGCAAAAACAAATTGTTAAAGTTATCAAATTAAAAAGAAACTGCCTGGAATGAAGGTGACATGTTCGATTGTACGTCGGAGTGTAAATGTAGACAAGATGTGCAAATCAGTTGTACCAGTGTAGAGCATTCCATAAAAGAATGACTGTGTTTAAATCAGACACCTCAGTAGCAAATAAATACAAATAAAAGAGATGCACTTGCAACCAGCGACAGCAACAAGACACACATCCAAGAGACATGATTTCATCAACACGCACACACACACACACATACATTGTGAGGCACTTTATTCCTGATGAGGCTTGAGCATCCTGTGGAGGCAAAAAAGAAAACAATTTACATGCAAATCAAACCTTATCATCTCAATCTCTTTATGCCAGTTTCGCCTGCAAAATTGCATTCATATGCACAAAGGCATTCAATTACTGTAGCTGCGGCTCAACTTTTCAAATCTCAGCATTTTCTATTTGGAGAGGCAGGCCCATGTACATTTAATAGGTAGCCATTCTGTTCCACGGCTCTGCGAGAGATCACTGCGAGTGTGTCAGTTAGAGGAGATGGCAGCATGTATCAGTGCATGAAATAAAGCTCCTGCTCCAAAGTGACAGGCCCTGGATATTGTTGGCAAATGGATGTTAAATTCACTCTGCAACCACCAACAGCAGTCCCGGCTATGAAAAATTAACTGTACTCTGGCTAAAGGGAAGGGAAATTGCTTTGCTAGATATACCACAAAATCCTGTTTGCGAGCTATCCATCTGTCAGATCTCTTTGCAAAAAAAGTCCTTCAGCTCTCTCTATTAAAGACTCCACTCTCATATGCTGTTCAGAGTAATCCGGTATGAGAGCGGAAACAAAGACATGTCAAAGTGAGTTAGAGTAAATCTTAAATCTATGCAGTAGACTACAACTTAGTAAAGAGGAGAGGCTGAAATGTGTGTCTGAAATCACAACAGAGCAGACAAAACACAATCACAACAGACAGAGATGCTAGGATTTATTTATCCAGCAGAGGGCAGTGATTCTGAAGCCTCTCTGCTGCAACAGCAACACAATTAACTAAACAGTTAAAGGGGTTTTATTCTGCAAAGGTCTGTCTGGGTTTTGATCAAATGTGAAACATGGTTGAAATAATATAACTTTGATCATACCTGTTATATGACTGTGGTGATATCAATTCAAGAATATACATCATTAATTAGCATTTTTTAAACCAAAGATAAGGTATGCATGAAGTAAATAGTGTTGAATATAATAAGTATTCACAATATAAATACTGTGAATGCTATTGAATAATATAGAACTGAATAGAAGTGGCTGTAACATAACCTATATGAGTTTCTTAAGGGAGTGTTGTCACATGGGTAATGATAATAATAATAATAATAATAATAATAATAATAATAATAATAATAATATATTTTATTTATAACACACTTTTCATTCAGAGAATCTCAGAGTGCTATAGCAGAAAAGGACAGATTAAAAAATGTATATATATCATCACAACAATTATAAGCTTTTTTAAATAGATATGTAGGTGGAGCAAAGAAAACACACCACGCTGATCTAAAATATTGAGAAATAAATTAACTCGATCATTGAACACACGTGCTTGGTGGATTTACTGTTTTGTTTCTTCTTGTTTTCTTGAAAGCTGAAATGTGCTTTTGACAATATTTCCTTCCAATATTCTATATTTCTCTCCAGTATTTCCTTCCATTTCTTTCTGTAACACAAAATGGCCAACAAGAATCTCTTCAGATTTATAAACTGTCTGGATTAGTTGAAAAATTACACGATACAATTAAAATAAAGGGAGAAAAATCAATGTATTAGAGTTCCCGGTTTATTCAGATCAAAATTCTCTGTGGAATATTAAAGCAGTGTCACCAGATGACTTTTCACATCTCACCACCAGATGTCAACAAATCACTTTGGATAACCAGAGGCTTATCTGCAGCTGGGTGTCGCTGTGGGCCTCTGCTGACCATGTCACACAGACTGCACTGTAATATTTACGCCAAGAATTGAAGTTTTTGTGTGTGAAACTACATAAACTAAACTAAACTAAACTAAACAGTCATTGGATTTGTCTTTGCACTAGAGTGAGTAACAGCATGGGTCCACTTTGGAGGCGTTTATCATTTCAATCCCCTAACTGCTCTTTGTTTGGGATTTCTTTCACATGGTAAAAACGCATCTTTATTCCTGAGGGGTGCAGCAGGTCCAGGGACTGTTAAAATAATATGCAGGTCAGGATGCAGGAAACACCCCCTTCCAGCTGTAGAGAAGGCGTAAGGATGTTGAAACACTGTTTTTCAGAACCTTTGAGTGGTTGAAAACAACTCTGCAGGCTCAGCTAGTATTAGAGCATTATTTAAGTACTGTAGATAACCTCCTGGTATGTAGGTAGGGCCTATCCAGAGAGCAAGTAGGATTATAATAAAAGACTTGTGTTTATTGTCATTGCTTAACACAAGTAATTAATTAGAATGACATTTTGTTTACATCTCTGTAAAGTGTCCAGTGTAAAAAAGAAGAAAGAAAACAGTCAACAGTGTACAAATAGAAGGGAACTAAGGGTAGTAAATGTGCACTCTATGGATAGAAATTAAATTTATTAAAGATGTATATAATTAATGTAACTATGTCTTTTACTTGAGAAGTAATCATGTTGTTTTAAAACAAATCTCAAGAAATCTGTAATCAGTAACGAAACAATACTAAATCAGTGTAACTATGTCTTTTTTTTCTGTTTATGTGCTTTGTAAATGTAAAAATTGTAATACTTTAATAGTGGGAATGGACCCCAGGAATAATAGTCTCTACTTTGGTTGAGACAAATAAAGATCCCTAAATAAAGAAATAAAGAAATAAGGGAAAGAAAGAAGCATGAGTGTAAATATGTGCAAATAATTAGATCAGATTAGATTCAACTTTATTGTCGTTGCACATGTCACAAGTACAAAGCAACGAAATGCAGTGTGCAGCTAACCAGATGTGTTTTAGTAGTGATTAAAAATGTTATATAACAGGTTAAAAAAAATGCACGATAGGTATTATACATATTATAGTGTGTACAGGAAGTGTGGTATGAATTCTATATATCTACATTAATGTCTATTATATACAGTGGTGCAAATGGGATGATTACAATATATACAGAATAGATATGTATAGAGTGTATATACATAAAGTATATTATCCACAGAAAAAAAAATACATGCAACTATGCGTAAAAGTAGCGCATTTACGCAAAAGTTACGCATAATTTTTCAAAATGTACACCTGGGGGGGAACTGTCTACTTTTTCTTTATGTTGTTGATGCTTTGAACCTGTTGCGCCTCCTTATGGTGAGTCTAACTTTTTAACAAACAGGTATTTGTCATCTATGTTGGACTCTATGCATCATTTCTCCACATTATGACTCCAAATCCTTAGATGCCTCCTTCTTCATCTTTTTTCCCCCCATCTTTCCTCATTCCTCGTTTCGCAAAAAAAAAAGAAAAAAAAAGGCTGTGATAGAACTCCAGCCTTATGACTAAGCACTGAATTATTCCTGTGTTTGTGGGCTCCTCTTTCCCAACCTGGAGACTGCGCAGAAAGCGTCGGGGAAAAGTGCGTGTGCAAGCAGAACTGAGAAAGTTCATAGAGCCGAGGTGCAGGATGTCCCGTTAAGGAGAAAAAAAATCCTG
Organism: Apogon hyalosoma; assembly: GCA_037367295.1. Taxonomy (NCBI): domain Eukaryota; kingdom Metazoa; phylum Chordata; class Actinopteri; order Kurtiformes; family Apogonidae; genus Apogon; species Apogon hyalosoma. Next base: position 45,076,559 of record JAPQRP010000019.1, read on the forward strand.
CAGAGGAGCAGAGGCAACACAAGCTGAAGGGCTGAACAGGACTGCAACCCAGAACGAACGACACTTCTCTAAACCTAACATATATTAAACGTGCAAAAATGGGCTTTCCGACGATATTTAATTGTCGTCGGATTGTTCTCAAAGTGTTTTTGTTTGTTTTCATCGCTTTTCGAGCAACTTATGCAGCCCCCTCGCCTATTATCAGGTTTCCTGGAGACGATACAACCCCCAAAACAGACAAAGAAGTTGCTCTGGTAAGTTTTGTTGGTTGTTTTTCCAAATACTCTGTCTAGTTTGGTCAGTAGGCTGTGAAGTTTTCACTCCCAAAAAAAAAACCCAAAACACTTAAACAGTTCAACTTGACCAAAATGAGGCTGTTTTTGCAATTGTATGCACTTATTAAAAGTAAAGTATTCTGTCTGTTTGGTTTCATCAGCACTATTTGAATAAGTTTTATGGATGCCCACAAGATAGATGCAACCTAATGGTGCTGAAGGACACACTGAAGAAAATGCAAAAGTTCTTCTCCCTGCAAGAGACTGGAGAAATTGATGCCAAAACTGTGGATATCATGAAAAAGCCCCGCTGTGGTGTCCCAGATGTGGCCAATTACAACTTCTTCCACAGGAAACCCATGTGGCAGAAAAAAGACATCACCTACAGGTCAGAGACGTATGCATTTCTAATGAGGCGTTGGATTAGTATGCATTTGTATTTGTTTAACTGTTAAGGTGCATCCTGCAGGGGTATTTTATGATGGGAGTGGACGACCCATTATGCCATTAGAGCTCATTAGCAAGGCTCATACAGTGACATTTTTTTCCAGTATGGCCTATAAAAACAGATAATTGCTGTGGAAGTGGGTCCAGTAGTGGTATAGTTATTTAACCCATAAAGACCCAAACAGCTACAGTTGACCAAAAGCATCTACTCATCTGAAATGTTTAAAAACTTCTGATCCACTAATCCTATCAGTATAAATAACTGGTGTAAAATACAGCTTGTCGTCTTTTCATGGTCATCATATATGACACATTTGTTCAGAGGCTCCGTAGTTATCTTCTACAACATTGATTCACCAGTAAAACCCATGGAGTTGGATCAATGACGTCATTGTGGATGGAGATGCTTTGTTTATTATCAGTTAATGATAGATTTTACTAAAAAATTCACTTCCCCCCCTCCCCCCCACAGTTTTCTCTT
>JAPQRP010000019.1:45078062-45104726 GCA_037367295.1 Apogon hyalosoma
TAAAAAATTCACTTCCCCCCCTCCCCCCCACAGTTTTCTCTTGTTTTGATTAAAAGCCCTTTGAATTTACTCAGAGCTTTAATGAACATCGACATGATCCATAAATTAAATGTAGAAAAATACCTGATTTACACTGAAAAATGCCAAATACTAAGGATAATATTAGAATAAATGGTGATCAATTACTTAAGAAAGCTGAAATAGTGGGAACTGCCACAGAACTAGTACTGGGTCTTTGTAGGTTACGACGTATGGAGTGTACAGCATCGTGTCATTGTATTTACACACAAATATGCTCTAAATTGATCCAGTTAAGATAAATAAAACCATAAGATGTGAATAAGTTCCATGGATTTGGTTCACTCAGCTGTTTTTCTTTCTTTTTAATCAAGCTGCAGAAGTTTTTATTTTACTTATAAGACGTTTCAGCAGCTGAAGGCCAGAGTCTTGATGTTTTCTTTGATGGGTGGACCCCAGTCTGGCCCTACCTGACCTCTCTTAAACCCCACCACTACCTCCAAACCACCCCACCCCCATCCACACAGTCATGAAGCGTTTGCATCTTGCTAACCCCAGCATTCCTACGCAGTATGTGTCAGGTCTTGTGTTTTCGTTCTGTTTGAGGTTTACAACAATGTGGATCTGGTTTATTTATATCAGCGGTTTTCTGTGTCCTGATCGTTCCAGCCCGTCTGCCTGTGTGTTTGTAAGGAAGACTGCAAGCCAAAGTCAATAACAACCGAGAGATCTTAGACTGTTTTTTACGGAGGGACTGCGTAGACATGCATATCACAGCCTTTGTGGCTGAGCGCTGCTTCAGGAAGCATTTTCACCAGATGATTCATGGTCTGTGACTGGCTGAATTTAAGTGGATTTGTTTCCATGGTCTCTAGCAGAGGAAGAGATCTTGTAATATACAATATCTGGAGTGAGATAGGCCGCTCCAGATGTCCACGTGACTGAACTGATTACGTCGACCATTTTCGAAGTCTGTTCTGTGCTCTTGTTTGTGTTACTTGACAAAACTTTGTGTTCACTCTCTAGAATCCTGGGATACACACCCGATCTAGATGAAGAAGTCATAAATGATGCTTTCTTCAGAGCCTTTAAAGTATGGAGTGATGTGACTCCGCTCACATTCACCCGACTCATGGATGGAGAGGCTGATATCATGATTAATTTTGGACGCAATGGTACGTATAGAGCAGTATAGATACGTCCTATATAGACACTATAAAAAGGCAGAAAAAATAACTTTCATTTCATACTTTCAATTTCAGACTTCGGGAATGGCATTTCAAGCGACAATTTTTCATACTTTGCTAAATACTGTGCTGATTAGAATATGACAAAGTGAAGTGGCCTTCTGCTTGTAGCATTATTGCCCCGCCCCCTGAAGGAGACGCAAGGGGTAGTGTTTTCAGTTCGGTTTGTTTGTTTGTTTGTTAACACTCTAGCAGCAAAACTGTTGCTTCAGTTCACACCAAATTGGGTTTATAGGTTGCCAGTGACCCAGACGAGATCTGATTACATTTTGGGAAAAGTAGTTCGAAGTTAAAACTTTTTATGAATTTCCTAAATCTTTTTTTCCCCATTTACTTATAATATGCAAAATTGTACATGTCTGTAGCAGCAAAACGATTGGTTGAATTGATACCAAATTAGGTTTATAGATTGCTAGTGCCCCAGAATAGATTTGGTTACATTGTGGGAAAAGTAGGTCAAAGTTCAAATTTTTTAAATATTTTTCTTCTCCCATTTACTTATAATGGGTGAAATTTCAAATATCTATAAAAACATCCATTTTGTTTCAGTTTACGTCAAACTTTGCACATATATAAAGGCAGTTGATATACTGACATCAGCACACACATAGACATGATGACATCAGCTGGATCGACACCAAAATAAGCTACAGTTTGTGTGAGGGGCGGGGTTTGTTGTGCCTGGAACCACTTGTTATAAAAATGTCATGTTAAAAGAAGGCTGAACACCAGTTTACATCTTGTGTGGTGACACTACAGGAACGTGACCACATCCATGTTATCACAGTGACTCCACACTCTGCTTACCTACTTTATATTTAAGCACGTGTTTAAAATAACGGGCAATGTGGACTTCCCACAGGCCATTCCAGTCATTCCTCCCTAAAAAAGCATAGATACTCACTTCCAGTATTATGATATCACCCTGCCTGACCAGAGATGACCCTGTCGGGAAAGGAGTAATTACAACAGAACAAAAACAAGGCACCTCAGAAAATGGAATAACATTTATATTAGTAACTATAATTCTGAGGCTTATTATTTCAGCCAGGAAATATTTGTTTCCTGGCTGAAATGTTGCTGTGATCTCAGTGGTTGAGGAGGAATCTCTCCATACAAAGTAATAGAGAACCTCAAACTAGCTCTCTCCTGGGACTGCATTAATAACATTGCAAGTAAAATGACCACACCTACTATTCAATTTTTATTTGGTCCAAAGAGATTATGATGATCTCAGGTTATCTCAGAGTTGACTGAATTCCAGATAACATGACAGTATCAGGATCTGTTTGTTTGGCAGTTCTAACTTGTCAGGCTGGGTATTTCTCCTAATATTTACATGAATAAAATCTAAGTCTAGGAAGATTATTTAGCATTATTTAGGTTTATGTAGTGGCTGTATTCAACACACAGCAGTAACAGGGTCTGAACTAACTGATGATATGGGATGTTGTCATGCTTGGAAAAAATTATGTTTGCAGTAAAAAAATTCAGTTCCTAATCAGTCCTTATATTGAAAAATCACCAGAGCATGGAGATGGTTACCCTTTTGATGGCAAAGATGGTCTGTTGGCTCATGCCTTCGCTCCGGGGCCAGGAATTGGGGGAGACTCCCACTTTGATGATGATGAACAGTGGACACTGGGAGAGGGCCAAGGTAAAAGAAAAATGATTTTCCATTAAATCTATTAGTATTGCTTTGTTGTTATGGCAGCATATTGTTTTCTTTAACTACACACATATGCATTAAGGGTCATGACATGACAAGACAACGTTAATCGATTGTGAGTCAGCTAAGATGTTGCTACAGACTCATACTGATGTTGACTGTGTTAAAACTAATCTGAATCTGAGTACTTTGTTTGGATCATCTTAACTTAGTATGAACTTTCTGGCACTGGCTTCAGCAAAGCTCAGCCATCTGGAAACTGAATAGAAAAAATGATTCAACTGTGCTGCATTTGTGTTTGCATCCATTGACCCAGATAGTTTTATGTATTTCCCAGTATTAGGCCCCTCTCGTCTGTGTTTGTTATTTGTGAAAAATTAATCTACAAACCTAATTATTCATGTCTTATCATGCCAAAACATCTCACAAGACTTTCTTTTTCCACCGGTGGTTTTATTTTGTACCAGTAGTTTTAGACCATTTTCTAGGGATTGTGTACTTAAGTCTTTCTGACCATGTGAATGAGAATCACTACAGATTTATCTTTTGAACAGTGGTGAAGGTGAAGTTTGGCAACGCTGATGGGGAGTTCTGTAAATTCCCCTTCCTTTTCATGGGCACTGAATACAACAGCTGTACGTCTCAGGGCCGTGACGATGGATTCCTGTGGTGCTCCACCACTTACAACTTTGATGATGATGGCAAATATGGTTTCTGTCCCCATGAATGTAAGTTTATTCTGTTGTTCAGTTTTTGACCTCATGATGTAGCTGTAAATTGGAAGTAAAACACAACTTTCCGCTGTTGTATATATGTGTAAATTGCTCTTTCTTAACCTTAACAGGACCGGGGAGTTGTCCTACTTGCATTTTATTGGACCACATACATATTAAGTAACTGGGTGAATTAAACAGTTTTCATCACAGTTGGCAAAGTAACACTTCAGATCATATTCTTTTTAAACTCAAAAGCTGTTCTGCTGATTTTGGACTGAAACAAAGTAGGCTACAAAGTAATGCCAGGAAAGTGATGTTTTTTGTTTGGAGTTGATTATGGAATATTTCTTTTCCAAGTTACTGCCCCACTTTAGAACACTGGGCTTTGTCAAACATTTTGTTTATCTGTGTTATGTTGCTGTCCATGGTACTAACATGCTCACATGCATATTACAGCTAATTGCCAAAATACACATGTACTGAGTTGTTGTATATTATCAAAACACGAGTGAAAGCAGTTTGTGCTGGAGCTATCTGATCTGTGTAGCTTTTGTATAGAGATATAACAGTTCCATCCCCACTGTTTTCCTAATTCTACCTAAATCTTCTCAGTTTCTTTTGTCTTTCTGTGTCTCTGGCTATAAAAGAACTGTAGCACAAAACATTACGTATGACATTCGAAGGTTTTCTTTAACACATGCTAATCTTTGCATTCCAGTACTGTTTACCCTCGGTGGAAATGCTGAAGGAGCTCCCTGCAAATTCCCTTTCAACTTTCAGGGAGAGAGCTATGATGGATGCACCACTCAGGGAAGGGATGATGGGTACCGCTGGTGTGCAACAACGGAGGATTATGACCGTGACAAAACCTATGGGTTCTGCCCCGAAACTGGTAGGTTTTGTCATCTACAGACTATTCACATCATTCAAAAAAAAAAAAAAAAACCCAACCTCTCCACTGCTTTAAAAAGAATGTCCCTTATCTATTCTGCAGATACCAAGATGTGTGCATGCAATTATTTATTTTTTAAATTTGTGTGTCCTGTTTATGTTTAAGGTTTTGTACATACAGAGCTGTATAGAGCATTTTACTGGCTGTATTTAATCTGCAGTTTATGGTTCCCTACCGTATATTGTCTACAGGAATGCTCCAGCTGGGATTTTCAGTCTTGCTTGTGGTCTGCTGAATGGCTGCAAAAGTATTTTAATGTTCAGTGGCAGGGCTTACTTTCCATTCTGTCAGAGGGACTGGTTTTAGTTTTGAGGTAGTGTAGTAGGAAAAGGGAGAGAGACAGAGAGATCGACAGAGTGAGATATTACCCCCGGGGCTGGTTCTGACTGATTTGGATTATAGCTTTGTTGGAAAGCTTTATATGATAGCATGTGCTGAATAAGAAATTATTTAAAAAAAAAAAAAGAAAAAAAAAGAAAGAACATCACAAAACCAGTCTTGCCAGATTGAGATTTATCTCTCTTTGAAAGGAAGTCAATTTGGGTGGGTGCTTTGTGGTTTTGAGCCCAGTGGATTAGTTATTAATGTTGCTTACATCGTGCCAGCACTTTCAACATTATGTGCACTCATTTCACAATATAACACGAACCGAATTATTAAAAACCATTCTGACATGTATGAGTTCCTGACACAGTGAACTGATGGAGGCTACTGTGCCCGTTGAAAACATGACTTTTCTTCCTCCAGCCATGTCAACAGTGGGTGGAAATGCAGAGGGAAGCCCCTGTGCTTTCCCTTTCACTTTCCTGGGAGACACCTATGATTCCTGTACCTCATCTGGACGCAGCGATGGTAAAATGTGGTGCGCTACCACCAAGAGTTACGATGATGACCGCAAATGGGGTTTCTGTCCCGATCAAGGTATGACGCAATGACACATGGGTTACGAAACATGTTGTAATATTTCTTTATTCAGTTAAATTTCCAACCAAAATGAACATAGATCTGGTATCCGCCTTTGAAAGGGCATCTGGATATTGTCTTTTGCTCATCAGTTCTCATTCTGTTATCCTTCAGTTATCCTCCTTCTGAAGTGAATAATCCCTGTGTTGATTGTGTTTCTTGTTTCCAGGCTACAGTTTGTTCCTGGTGGCAGCCCATGAGTTTGGTCATGCCCTTGGTTTGGAACACTCTCAGGACCCTGGAGCACTGATGGCCCCCATTTACACCTTCACTAAAGACTTCAGACTTTCTCAAGATGATATCAGTGGCATCCAGGAGCTCTATGGTGAGATAATATATGATTTGTGGCTCATTCCATGGACCGTAAGATAAACCTTAGTATAAGATCAAAAAAGACAATGCACATTTCACCCTCAGATGATTCATATATTGTAATTGCTGTCCCAATAGGTGTGCCAACAGACAAACCGTTACCTCCAACCCAGGGTCCAGTAACTCCCATGGACATCTGTAATGAACCAATTGTTTTTGATGCTGTGGCACAGATCAGAGGAGAGACTTTCTTCTTCAAGGACAGGTAATCAGAACAAATCAACCAACAGCCTTTATGGTCCATCTGTACCAACAAGTATCTACCAATTTGAGCCCAAAGCAGGAAGAAAGAAAACTTCCATATTTGTGTTTGTTGATTGTGATAAAGCTATAGTTCAGTAACATTCATGATCATATTTCATTGCTGCATTTAGAAGCATTTGACCGTGTTTACATATGCAAACCACCATGTTTTTATTGGCCATCTGAGTCATGTCATGTGAAATCCATATTTGACTCACTGGAAAATTGTGGCCACTGGCTTGTTCTCCAGATTTCCGGTCTTTGATATATGGGAAATATGCACAATCTAACCCAGTGTCTTAAGGCTTGATGACAGTAAGACAAACTGCATAACCAGTATGTCATAATTATTTACCCACAAACAAGGAGCAATTTGACACGAGGTTATTGTAAATTATTATTTCTCACACTACAAACTTGCTAGTAGAAGACTATGGTTTATGTGATTGCTTCATGAAGTGGCAGTTACTTAGACAAAAGCAAAGTTTTCCTAGGCTCATACAGTAACAACCAAAATAGTTGTCAGTCATAAACATGGTCTACAGCCTTCCACAGGCGCCAGTGAACAGAAAGTTGTGTATGCTCACTGTGTCCATTGGCTAACCCTGTGCAGAAGAGGAGTTTCAGAAAGAGCTTTGGCTTAGTCAACAGTCTTTGTGAGTCAGTGTTTTTTCCCGTTAGGATGTCAGCGTTTTCATCACGACAGCTGAATGAGAGTTTTTTAGAACAAAAACAATAAAGTGACAAATAAGCAACTGATAGGAATCACAAAAAGTTTCCTTGTTAGTGTTGAAGTGTCAAATCCTGCTGCTAACATAGTTGTATATCTCTCACTGCCATTTTGGAAATGTGTCCAAAGAAAACATGCCAGCAAACCTCCCTACCAAAGAGCTGAGTCTTTCCGCCAGCCTGGTTTTCCTCCCAGAGAACCTGGGAGAAACAAGCCACAATCCTACTCACAAATCCTGCTTTAACACAGAATTACTTTTCACCTTAGTGTGGCTCTCTTCCACTTATTGACAGCAATCGGCAGAGCAGCACAGAATTTCACAGAGTGCTCTGTGGACCATGTGAAACTTTGGCTCATTTTGGGAAATCAAGCTGGGTTGAAACTTTATTTTCTGTGGATTACCTAAGGTTTGAGGCAACTCCTTAGACATCTCAAGATTCAGACTGATGAAAACACAAATGGGAACCAGCAGCTGAACTGTTGGAAAAAAAAATACCAGCATTATGTGTTGGTTATGGGCTGTTTAGGGGCTGCAATAATTGTCTTACTGCTTCTGTTCTTTGGACAAGACTACTGTTACTCTTCGTTGTTGTTTGCTTGTAAAGTTCAGCGGCTTCCTCTGTTCATTGACTTTCTATTTCAGCTGCTTAATAAAAAATTCTGAAGTCTTTGAAGATAGTGAGAAATTTAGAACCAAGGGTATCTGAAAGCACTGAAGTAAATAGACAGTAGGATGTATCTCTCAAAATCTGGGATTAGTAAAGTTTCAGAACAGTCCTGTTTTGCTGCCCTTCACAGAGACTTAATGTGTTGCCTTAAGGCCATGTCAGATTTGTGAGTTGCAGAGTTCTGGTACAAGCCAAGTTTTATAGCTTCAAATAAAAACCAGTGCCCTCTGTGCTTCAGGGCAAATGCTTACTTGACTCCTACTTTAAACATGGGATCCACCTTTTCTTCTGGCTCACCATATTTATGATGTAGTACAAATGTTGACATGATGTATTGAGTAATGCTTGTAGGATTCTCAGTGCTCAGCATAAAAACCTGTCTGCCTCTCTGAAAGCTTAAAAACAGGGCAATTACAAAGTCTGTCTCATCGTTTGGCCAAGCTACTGATTAGAGCCGTCTAGTATTTATTATGAGAATGTCCTTGCATGTAACCAACAGTGGATGTTTGCAACTGACAGTGTTACTTTTAAGGGGCTTTGACATATAGAATGAAATGGTAATGTTTAAGATGAATCTTTTTGGATATTGTTGCTGCATGAGAAGAACTTAGCAAACTGAGCTATTAAACAATGCATGTAATGATTTCAACTCTATACAGATGGTTTGTGATCCCATTATGTATGGTCTGAATTTTATCTTTACAGCAACTTATCTTTATCATTGGCAGACATTTTTCTTTTTTAAAAATAGGTCAGTGGAAAAGAGTTTGGGAAGCTGTCGTTGTTGCGCAGCTGTGTATTGGAAATCCGGGCAAGATGGGTCTTGTTCCGCTGGCGTCGGCAGCCTTAGTCCTAACGAGAACCAGATGCTCATGAATCAGGCCATTGTGGTTGGCTCGGCCAGTGAAGCACTTGCACTAAAATCCCCTCTATAACACACACACACACACATGCACACACACACATTTCCCGCACCTCCTCATCGTTCCCCTCTGGCCCTCTTTTGCTCTCACTCCGATTTCATCCTCAACTCGTCTACCTTACGATCACTCACCCACTCGTTCTCTCTCTTCCAGATTCCTGTTCAGGTCAGTCAACTTCAGAAACAGGCCCAGTGGACCTATGTTAGTGGCCACCTACTGGCCCGACCTGCCTGCCAAGATAGATGCTGCCTATGAGAATCCAGTGGAGGAGAAAACAGTCTTCTTCTCAGGTATGCTAGAGAAATCAAGAAAGTGTTCAGAAACAAGAGATTAGGACCTTAAAGCACATTAATGCTTTCCATAAACTTTACCAACTGTTTATAACCCCTCCATGCTTAAATAATAATAAAAGGGAACAGACAGTGTCACTCCCTAGAGTAAAGAGTCGTCTTCATTCTTTTACCACTTGGATGCTTTTCCCCTTTAAAAGCCTTTTCTACGAACTGAAACATTAGCAGAAGCAGGAATGTTGGCTGAGCACTCGAGTGTGGTGTGTGCTCTTGAGACACTTGAGATATTCCCCATAGTTATTAGTGGTTTATGATACATTCCTTGCGTTTTACTAATATGACAACTTTCCTGAATACTGATGAGATTTACGTAATATATTCAGCAACTTTAAAGACATTAACAGCAGAGCAGCCTTGGTTTTTATTCTTATTGTTAAACGTCTATGGAGACGTAATACACTAGATAGTTAACTAATGATCTCCCTATAAAAAATGCATTCTGTCCACTGTGAATATTTTTTTTATAGATTTTTAATATTATACCTTTCAGGCAACGAGGTGTGGGTCTACAAAGCAGATGAGCTGGAGAGAGGCTATCCCAAACGACTCTCTAGCCTTGGCCTTCCCTCTGATCTACAGCAAATCGATGCTGCCTTCAACTTCAGGAAAAACAGGAAGACTTACCTGTTTTCTGGAGACAAATTCTGGAGGTGAGGAGCAAAGCTAATGCAACAATCTGTGAGTGTTTAACCATTGCCGCCACACCCAGGCGTGGGCTGCTGATGTCATCACTTCTCGTTGCAGCCCTGAGCCATGTCTGGATCTGGTTTGGTCTAAACTAAACTGCACAGTTTGATTAAGCCTTACACAGCACAAGGATTTACAAGTGTTTACATCATGTTGTTTAATTTCCATGAACCAGTGAAGTAGTCTACAAAAATTCTTCAAATGCTTGTTTTCTATCATGTGTTAATAGATGGGATGAGAGCAGGCAGGCAATGGATCCTGGCTTCCCTAAACTTATCGCTGATTCCTGGAATGGCATCCCAGATGGAATAGACTCTGCCTTCAGTCTAAATGGAATTGGTAAAATGTTTTGTTTTTTTTTTTAAATAAGTGATAAAAATGACCATTTATTTTAGATACATACATATTTGAAGTAAAGAAACTCTTTAGTTTGGATATTTAAAGTACATATCACATTGAAACACACAGATGTGCATCAACATCCAGTATTTGTGTCCATATATCAAACCACATACAGTACAGCTGAAGTTAATAAGACAGAGTATGCAAAACCATTTACTTAACCCAAAGAGTTAATGTTTATTTAGAATAACAGAGCTTTTATTGGTAAAAATCGTGTATTCCTCGTGTCACACTTTCTAGGAAGGGCTATACAAATGTTTTCCTTTTCTTTAAGGGTTTTAGAAAATCTGTGGGAAATGGGAACTTGATGTGGATGTAAGGACTGTGATTGTATTATGGCTGGCGCTCTTTGTGCTAGTTTCCTGCAGTCTGACATTCCATCCAGCCAGACTGCAGGAAAATCTAGTCGGTTTTATCAGGGTGCCTGGAACTGTTCCTGTGTCAATAAAACTCCTAATATACCAAAACCCAGCAAGCAATGATGACACGATCTCGCCTGGAATGAGCTCAGCTAAGGACACAAAAGAGCATTTAAGTCAAATTAGAATAGAATAGAATAGAATAGAATAGATCTTTATTATTACTGTTACAGGAACAATGAAATATGTTTAGCAGCATACATTTATAGTGCAAAAAAACTGTATAAAAATATCAGTCAAAGTATTGGCAATAAACAAAAACTACAAAGATAAAATATTAAATACATAAATACTACAAAAATACTACTAAAATATACAAAATTCTAACTATACCACAGATAAAACAAATATAAGGATATATACAGACAGTATAGGATATGTACAAGGTAAACTTAAAAAACAAGGTGGAGCTGTGATTATTGCACTGAGGTAGGGTGAAAAAGGAAGGAGTGTTTCTGTTGTAGTCTGGTGTTGACCGAAGACAGTCAGAGGGAGCTGTTCCTTAAAATCTGTTAACTTTTAGCGTGAATTCACTGTGTGCATTTAAGCTTGAGTCAAACACACGCTGTCAGCAATGACTCGGGTAAACGTCCTCTGAGATTGTCAGTCATGTCTCCATGAGGTTAGAGGTGCTATGCAGATTCCTGTCTATGACCACCAACCAGGGATTTTCCATTACTGCTCTCCTAACATACACAGTACAGTAAGCATCACATAGCCCCTTCCCCTCAGCTTTATATAAAGCAAGTCTGTGCCCCTCCACAGAGGGGCCTCTGTTTGCACCCCATTTACATAATTCAGAGAAATACTCAACTGTGTCTTCACCAAAGCCTGATTATACATATTAATCCTTGTCACCATGAATTAGACTGATTCCACTGTCGGTGCATATCCTTTTAGAAAACTTGATGTTATTTCAGTCTGTGTATTTATTTTTTGCTTGTACCTCTTAATACATTGCACTTGTCTTTTACAGATTACAGCTACTTCTTCAAAGGCAGCCACTATTTCAAGCTGGAAGATAGCAGCTTGAAGATCGTCAAACTGGGTGAAATTACAAAGGACTGGCTTGGTTGTTGAGCATTTTAAATAAGAATGAAAATCTTGCAGCTGGCTAATTCCTGTGATGACGTCTGGCCTCGCAAGGACATTGCCATTGTACCACACACATGTTGAAGTCGCCACAGTGCACACTGTTCTAAGTTTTTATCCTGACAACTCTGCATGTTTCTTTGGGAGACATGTCCCTTCCAGCCTGTATAACCAGCCTCCAGCTTTGTAGAAAGGCACCTCCGGACCTTCGACACAGGCTGAACATAGGCAACTGGATAGTCACTATATTACTGTGTGTGATACTGACAGTTTATTTTTTTTGCTGATGCAGATTTATTACAATATGTACCCCCTGTTTGGTTTATTTTTATAGATTTTTTTGGTTTGTTTTTTTGTATTTGTTTTCTTTTGTTAAACTCAGACATCAGGTATGTCCACACTGCATTGAACGCAGTGCTGTACTGTGCTGTGAGATATTTCCTTTTTATGCAAATTTGATTCTGAAAACCTGTTATACAACATATGAGTAATTAATGTTGGCTTAGAATAACGTTTATGTCCAGTGTACTAAGTGCAGTTTTATAAATGTATCATTTTTAATTAATTTTGTCATTATTGTGCAATACATTTAGAAAAAATGAATGTGCACAATGTGTCTGACCGAAAATGGTGCTTTAGATTTTGCTTTTTGCATATAGTCCTTTATATACACACATTTTATACTCAGTGTAACTATGTTGGATGGGACTACTTAGCATTTTTTGGATGTCATAAAGTAGTACACATTATTCTTCATTTGGCTAGCACTTTGTATAGGACTATACAAGGGAACTGTGCATTATGGAGTCCAGTATATTGTCATGGTAGCTCCATTTTGCATTTCCTGTTACTAATGGTACAGAACGATTAAAGGCACAGGTTGCCTCTAGAGGCTGTATAGCTTTGCTGCATGATGGAATCATGACAAGAGTACCACAGTAGTATTGTTTAACAATCTTTTTTTATATTCTCTTTTAATTTTCAGTGTTTTAACAACTTGTTTTGTGTTGTTTTTAATGCTTGTGCACTTTGTTACTGTCATCAATAAAGATGGTCAATATGATATGAGTGATAAAGAAAAAAACTGGGGTTTGATATCAGGGCGGCTTCACAAAGCAATTAGCCAGAAAATGATTCAATATTTATTCATTCTCAATATAAGTAGTGGGCAGCATATTTGCATCAAAAGCAGAACTAATTATAATGCAAAAACAATCATACCAGTCAATATTATAGTCTTGTGCATTAACCAGGGGACTGTATATGAATAATATTAACATACATGAAACAGATGTAAAGCATGTAAGCAAAAATGTGAATCTGCAAATCAAATCGGAAGCACAGTTTTAAAATAAAATGCACACTCAAGTATTATCCTAGAGTAAAAAGTTCACATAAAACAGCACTACTAGTGTGTAGATATGTTACTTCTAGTTTCAGTCCTGCTTCTTTTTCTAGTTGAGAGGTCAGTTTAGTTTTTTTAATGAAACTGCGCCATCTTGTGGACATTTATTATTAAGGTTTTATTAAGATTTTTTTTTGCTCATTTGTAGTACTCTATCGATAATTTGTGCACGTTCTGTTTTATTTTTGGACATAATAATTCTTTTTTTCCCCTCATTTTCAAAACACACAGTGATTGGTGAAATTACGATTTTCTATTTATTTATTTATTTATTTATTTTTTAAATCAGAGCCGTAGTATCAAATCTAAAAATCTGATAACATACGTATAAGCGCATTAAAAAAAAAAAAAAAAAAATGTAGGTGTAAAATCCGTCAAATATACAACCCGGTGGAATCCGTGCCGTGCCGTGTCGCGCGCTGGAGGCGGAGCTTCCTGCGCCGTGTGTTCCTCTCATTCCTGGGTGTGTGTGTGTGTGTGTGTGTGTGTGTGTATGTGTGCACGCGCGCGCCTCTCCGCCTTCCAACGTACGGTGGTTTGATTCACCGGAGGAGGTGAGAGCGGGGCCTCGGCGGAGGGAGTGACATGATAACATAACGGCCCGTGGGCTCCACTGTTCCCTGGTCCGTTTGTCCGTGTGCTCCGTGGAACCGCGATGCCGCCGCAGCGTGTGTTCGCCCTGCCGCGGCAGCAGTCCCTGCTCCTGCCCGCGGTCATCAACCCGTTTGTTCAAGACACTCAGCTCTCCAAAGCAGCTATCCTCAAAGTGAGTATGCGCCCAGGGGCAACAACAACAACAACAACAATACTAATACTAATAATAATAATGATATAAGAGGCATGTTTGAGTCATTAGTTCTTTCGGTGTCGCTGTGTGTGGTGTATGGACTCACTCACTCAGGCTGTTGTGAAACCAGGGCCTAATCTTCCTCTAAAGCCTCGTTATGTGCAGCAAAACAATGAGTGCTGTTGTGTGCTTTCTAGAACCTCCAGACTAGAGCAGGTTCAGGGTCTGCTCTGTCAAATGTCAACACGCAGACCTGACACCTGTCCTCTGCTCCCGTGTGTTCCACTCTGTCCCTCTCCATGCAGTGCGTCCTCCTGGGGATCTTCCTGGTCCCTGTTCGTGCCATCCTCGCGTCTCTGGTTCTCATGGTGACATGGCCAGTGTCTGTTATAATAACCTTCAAGTATCCTCTGAAAGGAGCCGTGGAACCGATGACAGGCTGGAGACGGTAACTAGAACACTAGAACAACCCACAGGAGGTGCTCAGAAAGTCCAGAAAGATCCGGACTGTTCAGCCCTTAGCCCCCCCCCCCCAAAAAAAAAACCAAAACAAAACACCACAAATCCAAATCTGTTTTGCTTAGCACATGCTACATCCTATTATAAAGTGTATTTGTGTAGCACAATTCATACACAGGGCAATTCACAGTGCTTTACAAAAATGGAAGTTAAAAACACACAATTACAGTTAAAACATAATCAATAAAACATAAATAACAGTCAATTAAAGTAAGGTAATTAATTTTAAATAAAGTAAAAGTAAAATATAATCTTATTACATAATAAACTACTTATTACTACTTTGCCACTTGTTTCTACTTGGACTTTCCTATATGCAATTGCAGTTTTTCAGTATTATTATTTATAGTTATTGTAATGCTTTTTAGGGCTGCACAATATTGGCAAAACTTGCAATATGCGATATGGGTGTACAGCATTGTGATAACAATAATATTGCGATATTTCTCATTCACATAAAGAAATGCAATTTCATCTATGGTACTAAGAAAAAAGGTTCCTTAACAATGTTAAAATGAGCCAGTTGTTTGTATGCTGACTTATTTATAATTTAAGACAAAATATTGTACTGCTACAATCAGTTACACAATTCTGTCCAACATGGTGATGCTGTGACCATAGACCTTCAGACACATACAAAATCAAATATTTTGTCATTTTATTTCCATATAACAAAGTGTAAATAAATTGCATGGATATATTTCATAATAACAAAAGTGCCAGAGTATCACCATGTAAGAGCTTTAACAAAGCAATATTCCAATACTTGCTTAGATTGGTAAATACTGCATATAAAAATAAAATCTTTAAATATAAGTGTTCAGGCCTTTCCCAAAGTTGTGCTCTGAAAATATTCACATCTTTTCAACATTAATAACATGTAAACTTGCATTCAACCAGCAACAGTAGCATTACTTCGATTTTTTTGCCAGAAAAACTCGTATGTTAGAGTGGTAGAGAAAACCACTCTGATACCCCATGGTTTGTAAAACAGAAAGTTAATGAAAAAAATTAATTATTGCATGTCTTTGCAATATGAATATTGCACAATATCTGTTTTTAAGTGAAAAATGCAGACAATAATATTGGAATAAACCATCATTAATCACTTAGGAAAGGGTAATATAGAAAAAATATAATTTGTACATCGACACAAAATAGATCTAGATCTTATAAGGTTATTAACATGTTTTACATGTACTGAATTTCACTGTGCTGTTTAATATTTGTTTAAAAGATCCTAGTAGAACACAGGTTAACTGTATTAGATGAAGCAGTGCACTCTTGGGCTCATACACTGGGCAGAAAAACAGCCAAAGCAGCATATTCTCAAAATAATAGTTCCTGACATGACTTGAAGAACGTACTGCTTCTTGCTTTTCTGCCGATTCATGCTTCTCTAGATGTTTATCTGTACCACATGCATTACTTCATTTCAGTTCTCTGATCTGAGGAGTGAGTGGTTGGTGTGGGGGTTTAAGAAAAGGAAGTGAAAAAGTGATGTTTTACATGTGCGGTTGTGATGAATTCCTATTATTTATAAAAACATCCATCTATATTCTAACTCACGTATTCTTCGTGAGGTTCCGTTGGGGTGCTGAAGCCCATCCAGGCTTATTATTTCTAAATATTTTAAATTTATTAGATATGTGCACCATGATCTGCTCTCATCTTATCAGCAAGGGTGGATCCTGTTTCTGAAATGTGAGAGATCCTGTAACAGCTACAGCTACTTGTGAAAACAGCTTTGTATGTCATTCTGACCAAATATGGTGAGGGTTGGAAGAGGAAACTTTATCTTCTCAAATTGTACCTTGTTTTATTGGTTTGCTGTTGATAGTTCCAGGGATTTTCATGGCACTTAATACAACGTTAATGCAAGATCACAGGACTGGAACTCCAGGCTTGAAGGGATTACAGGATATTTATGCTAACAATAAACAAAATGAGTCCCTGCACTCTGGAAGTTTATACAGGGCTCCAGTGGGGTTTTAAAAAGTCTTAAAAGTCTTGAATTTACAAATCTGCATTTAATACCTTAAAGGGGTCATATTTATCCAAACCCACTTATATTAGTCTTTGGTTCATTTATTTGTGTATTTGGACCCTAATAGTTCATAAAGTTTGAATTTGAACCCTCCAGGTGCTGCAAAGCTATCTTTAAATTCATTTTGGCAAAAATTGAGTGGATTTCTACAACCTGTTTCTGTTCCCTCTTAATTTGTTACACCTATAACAAGTTACATCACGACATTTGCACATATAAGGTCAAGACTTCTGACGAACATTTCTCTCAGTACGACATAATTGTTTGTCCGCAGCAGCGGTTGTAGTCCATACTGAAATTATGTCCAAACTTCGAGCCGATTGCCAAAAATGTTCAGTTGTTGGTCGAACGGGACAGAGCAGCACAGCCAAAAACCTGGAGGGGGTGGGGTGTGAAGTGGCTCATTTGCATTTAAAGGGCTAGCGCTCAAAACTACCTTTCTGGTGTCATTCCTCAGAAATAGGGTTGAAGATGGACCTGTGGAGTTTAATTAATGAAGAATTCAGACCCAAACAGAGCATTTACAGTTTATGAAGACCACAGGGAAATGTTTGAAAATGCATAATTTCATTTAAAAAAGCAAAATCTCACTCCTTTAAAATAGTCTTTAAAAGGTATTGCATTCGATATGGTAGGTCTTAAGTTACGTTCCCATAAACTTGCTTGCTGTATTGTATTTAAATGCGTCTGTTAAATGTCCAAGCTACAAAGAAAGTAACGTTAGTCTACGCAGTTCCAACCTGAAATTTATATTCAAATTAGGAACCGGTTATCGCTAACTTTGCAGCCCCTTGTGAGAAATGACTCAGAATAGTAGGAATCAAGGTGTTGGAGTAAATAAATACATTTTCACACATTTTTGCCAGTATGGCCATGAAATGAACGTTAAATTCTGTTCTAAGTAGTCTTAAAAAGGTCTCAAAGAGTCTTAAATTTAACTTGTAGAGACCTGTAGGAACCCTGTTATAGATGTATGTCGATTTCAACCATCCTCAGATATTGACTCTTTCCCTCTAGAGAAATTCATCATTAGATTTGTACAGAACTTGTCATTTATGGAATCCCCTCAGGCTCTCGGGCTGTATTATATAGTTTATAGACTTGCTGGCCTTCCGTTGTATCATGAGGAAGTGGATGTTGGGAGTAACTGTATTTGCAATCTGGGGGTAAGTGAAACATACAAGATGGTGCAACACTTACTCTTGCTTAAAAAAAAAAAAAAAAAAACTTCCCATCAATCTCAATCTGTTGCATTTTATTTCCGATTACATAAATAATTCTGTAGAAAGTGCTATTAGATGCACGTTATGGAAAAAAAATTCCTTGTGAATCAAGCTACATATTTAATTCCTTTCAGATACGTAGACTTTGCACAGTCTGATGTAAAATGGCGGGTTGGTCCTCAGGTTCTTGTGCCAGAATGTGATGGCGGCCTTGGGGAGGGCCTACTACTTCTGCATGGGCTTCAGAGTGGTGGTGAAGGGGAAGCAGGTCAGCAGCAGTGAGGCCCCCATCCTGGCCGTGGCCCCTCATTCCACCTTTTTTGACGGGATCGTTTGCATCGTAGCGGGTCTGCCATCCACTGTGTCCCGTGTGGAGAACCTGGCAACGCCCATCTTTGGCAGTGAGTTCATTTACTGTGGTGTAATAGGAAAATCAAGTAGGAATGTGTGGGTGCGATCTTGTTTAAAGCTCCAGTATGTGTGTGTGTGTGTTTGTGTGTGTGTGTGTTTGTGTTTGTGTGTGTGTGCGTGTGTGTGTGTGTGTGCGTGTGTGTGTGTGTGAACTCAGCAAACTGAATAATGGTGTGAAATGTGGGTGAATTTATATCGCTCATCATGTGACTGCACAGTTTCACACCTTCAGTGTTGGGTTCTTAATTACAGAAGGCTTGAGATGTGCAATACAAGACTATAATGTTATGCTCTTTATTTGATATTAGTTGAACACAGGAGATGCTGTACTGAAACCTTTTTGGACTAGACATTATAACCAGTCTTCACATGTCAAAGTGATTAAGGCTGACATAATGAAAATTCCCTGACAATTATCTGATGAATGTTTTTTAGTTGCCTTTATTACGAATTGCAAAATCCATCTCCAACACAGATACCAGTAATTAACATGACATGACACTGTGGCCAATAGGTGGTACTGATACTGATGTTACTGTTTATTTTGTTTTTGCTGTTATTTATCCCTCACCTAACAAAAGAATCTTCATCATAAATATGAACATATTTACTATTTTAGTCTTTCAGTCCTTCTTCCCAATGTATTTGAATGCACACAGATGTAAACATACAAATTTAGCAAGTAATACAACAGACACATTTCTTCCACTGCCATCAGTGAAAACACATCATATATTCCGATATGGGTATTGGCCAATATTGGCAATATTGCTGATATTGACTAGTGCATCTCTAGTCATTTAATGCCATAGTATTGTATAGTTTAAGCCTAACAATAACATTTATTATGCACATATCACTCCTAATGAAGAGCCATTTATTAGCACTGATTGCATTTAGGGTTTCATTTTAGGCTTTTTAAGTAAAAAATTTCACTGGTCAGATTTCACATAAATACCCTAAGCAAATTTGAATTAATGTATGACTTTCGTTACTAATTTTTCTTCAAATTTGTAAAACCCCAGTGATATCCTAATTATCATTAATCCATTAGTCTTTCCGTGCTTATACACCTAAATCACTTCCCTCACGGTAAACAACTTCGATGATGACTCCATTACAAGCAGTTTGTTTACATACCAAACCGAAACATCACTCAGGCCTTTTTGGAAATTTTGTCGCAAAGTGCATTGTGGGAATGGGAATTCCATGCAGCCGCAGCAGCAACAAGCACAGAGACAACAAGCAATGAAACCATGTCCGCTAACGGTTCAGAAGAAATGGAAGGAGTCGCTGTGAGTCAATTGTCATCTTACAGTATGTGTGATCGTGAAAAACAATACCGGTACTTGGACATCAGTTTCATGACATTTTCAGAATATATCATTGTGTAGGCTTATCATATACACCTCACGAGCATACAGGGTATGGCCGGGCCCTCACCGCTCACTCACTCTTTACAGTACATATACGATAAGCCTACACAACGACATATTCCGAAAATGCTATGAAACTGATGTCTAAGTATTGTTTTTCATGACGTTTATAATAAGATGACAATGACTTACAGTGACTCCTTCCATTTCTTCTGACCCGTTAGCAGACACCGTTTCATTGCTTGTTGTCTCTGTGTTTGTTGCTGCTGCGGCTGCATGGAATTCCCATTCTCACAATGCACTTTATGACAAAATTTCCGAAAAGGCCTCAGTGACATATCGGTTTGGTATGTAAACAAACTGCTTGTGATGGAGTCATCTTTGGAGTTGTTCACTGTGAGGGAAATGATTTAGGTGTGTAAGCACAGAAAGACTAATGGATTAGTGATAGAGTATGATTTGGGTTTTACAAATTTGAAGAACAATTAGTGTTGGAAGTCATATGCAGCTTTAAACAAAGCTTATTAATTGAAATGAATAGTAAACTTTATTGCAGACACAAGTGCATATAACACAAGCACACAACATACAGAATAAATAGAATAAAAGGCAAAGAATAAAATAAAGAATTGACTGATAATGATAAGTCTATTTCATGATGAAGAGTGTGTAACAAAATGAGATTTGAGGCAATCTCCAATAGTGGAAAAGTATGTGGAAATATGACATAATTTGATCCAGTAGTGTCTATGTGTATGGAGATAAATATCACAGTGATGCAAGATAAAGTGACGATTACAGTAATTATTTAATATCTGTGACAAGTGTTACTACAGAACTGTTTCTTTTACCTGATTTCATTATACATTACTGTGCAAAAGACTTAGGCCACCTGTAGGGTTGAGATGAGCATACATATTTATCCTTTAGTCTCTGTCCATGTAACAAGAAATGGCTCAAAAAATGATAAACATCTGACATGTGTTGAATGGAACCTGGTATAAAACATGCGAAAATGAATGCAAGACTCCCATATTGTCTTAACAAAGGTTTAAGACATGTTAAGTGTAAAGGGAGGTCACACAAAACACCAACTTTGGTTTATAGAAGCTGTTTTTTTTCCTCACTGAAACTTTTGTTTTTACTGCCATATATTTAGAGTGAATCTTAATAAAGAGACTGACAAATGTACGTGTGGTCACTTGCTAAAAGAACAAAGCTTAAGGTGGCCTAAGACTTTTGGACTGTACTGTTTATTGATATCTATCTGAAAATGAAAACATAATTTTCCTCTTCAAAAGCCTTATGTCTGTCTCGGCAGGATTTGTGCGCTGTCTTCAACCAGTCCTGGTGTCCAGAAAGGATCCAGACTCCAGGAAAAATACAATACAAGAGATTGACAGCCGAGCCAAGTCTGGAGGCCACTGGCCACAGGTGAAGAGATAATCCACAGACACAGTTAACATTTAATATTAACAAAAAAATAAGTTACATGGCATTATAGTTTCAGAAAACCACACAAACCATGACCCAGGATGCATCAGACTTCAGTGTTTCCTTCTTTGAGGCCCATAGTTATGTTTTTACAGACAAATGCCAGAAGACACTTTACAGCAGATGAATTGTTTTGCAGGTTCTTATATTTCCTGAGGGAACGTGCACGAACCGCTCATGTCTTATCACTTTCAAACAAGGTAAGATATCAAGTCTTAATATTATGTCGTGTGATGTTTTGTTTTGCATCATCAGTTTTCATTTTCAACTCCACATTGCTTTTACATTTGCAGCAGTGAAATCTGTCTGTGTATTTTGATCATTTGCTTATAGAACCTTGTAGCATTTCCTTTATGTATTCAGCGGAGAAGTCATACATCAGAGACAGCACTAATATCCTATCGCTCATTTGACTAAATGTGTAACAGATGTGTTACTGTGTGTGTCAGCGAATGCTAGAGTGGTTGTGAATGTTAGTTTAGTCATGAAGATACTGAGCTTTAATTCATTCATAAGGACAAATTAGTATTTCCATAATATGGTTTCACTGTCTACACTCCACTTCCAGGTGCCTTTATACCAGGGGTCCCTGTTCAGCCAGTGCTTATGAGATACCCCAACAAGCTGGTAAGTAATTTAGTCTCCAAAGCAGCGTTAACAAAACTAAACATTTAGATGAAACAGTATTAGTTTGTAAAGTGCATTAATATGTTTAAGCATCTTTAATATTTGTCATCCTCTCATAGTGTTTGCCATATAGTTTTTTTTTCTTTTTTTTTATGTTAGTGGGAAACCGTGGCAACAGTAATACAACACTTAGTTTTAGAACACATCTTACAGGGTTTAGGTAATGTCTGGATTTTTCTGTTTTCCTTCAATTTGTAGAAGACTTAAGGTGTGTGGGGGGGTCGGATTGGGGTCATCGTGCAAGAATCATAAAAAAAAAAATCATAATAAAACACAGTAATAATTTAACAGAATTTTGGACCATTATAATTGCCCAAATTTGGAAATGCTAGAACACATAAAAAAACAAATGGTTCCAGGCACAACAAACCCCGCCCCTTGCACGTATTGTAGCTTATTTTGGCATTGATCCAGCTGATGTCATCATTTTTATGCATGTGCTGATGTCAGCATATCAACTGCCTCTATATATGTGCCAAGTTTGAAGTAAATTGAAACAAAATATATGTTTGTATAGACATTTGAAATTTCACCCATTATAAGTAAATGGGAGAAGAAAAGGGATTTTAAAAATTTGTAAAAAATTTGAATTTTGACCTACTTTTCCCAGAATATAACCACATCTATTCTGGGTCCCTGGCAATCTATAAACCCAATTTGGTATGAATTCAACCAATAGTTTTGCTGCTAGATTGTTAATAAACAAACAAACAAACCGAACCAAAAACAATACCTCCTGCCTCCCTGTTGGGAGGGGGGTGGGGGGTGGTAATAAGCAACATCCAAGAAGCTTACAAACAAAGCTTACTAAAGAGGGTCACTGCCGGCCAATGATTTGATCTGGGAAAAAGGTGCCGTGTAGTTTAATGTTTTTTACATTAATTGGACTTGTGTTGTGGTGTTACTACCAATAGCTTGGGTGTTGCACCGAAACTGTATAATGGAAGGGAACACCCTGACTTACATTCATCTCATCCTGTTTCAATGTGAATGTTACATAATGCTTTACACTCTCCTTTGTTTTTCTTTGTAGGATACAGTTACTTGGACATGGCAAGGTTTCAGCTCGTGAGTTTGTCATCTTTACTTCTTTATCCTGATGTAGCTCATGCTTTACCTGCACTTCTTTCTGGTTTGCTACCTGTGTATTGAATTGCTAACAGTGTAGTTAATGTTTTTAACAGCGTAACTGTATTAAATATGTACAATATATTCTAAACCTTTCTGATTGTCTGTACAGGAGAACTCTGCTGCTTCTTACACTGTCCCAGCTGTACACCACAGTAGAGATAGAGGTAACAGAGACCCTCTTCTGTTTTATTGATATGGATAAAACTCTAAGATCCTAGTAAACCAAACCATTACTATTATTATTATTATATTATTATAATTATAATAATGGTTGTATAATTATTATTATACAACCATTGTTATTTGCAGACGTATATGAATTAATGCTTTTTGCTAATGTCAGATATATACACTCATGAAATGAAAGGATGAATGTATTTTAATTTCTGTTTGTTTTATTAGTTCCTGCCGCCACATATCCCCACAGAGGAGGAGAAAAAAAGCCCTTCCCTGTTTGCAAGTAGAGTCCGAGACGTTATGGCCCGGTGAGTGTCCAGCGGTGTACACACACTACGCACACTAGAATGTACATACAGGGTTCCCACAGGGTCTACAAAGTCTTAAAAATCTTGAATTTACAAATCTCCTTTTTTACCTTAAAAAGTCTTTAAAAGGTATTACATTTGATATGGTAGGTCTTCAGTTATGTTACCATAAACTTGTTCAATGTATTGTGTTTAAATGTGTTTGTTAAAAGTCCAAGCTGCAAAGAAAGTAACGTTAGTCGACTCAGTTCCACCCGTTCCAACCTGACAATTTAAATAGAAATTAGGAACCAGTTATCGCTAACTTTGCAGCCTTCTGTGAAAAATGGAGCAATGGGAATCAAGGCGCTGGAGGAAATAAATACCTTTTCCTAAATTCTAGGAGTCACAAATTTTTGCCAGTATGACCGTGAAATGGGCATTAAATTCTGTTCTAAGCAGTCTTAAAGAGGTCTTAAAATGTCTTAAATTTATCCTTTAGAAACCTGTAGGAACCCTGTACATAGGACATGGATGAATCCTTTAGTACAGTTTAATTAACAGAGCCTAAACTGGCCATGGGGTTCCCTTTCTGTCTGACCTTTGCTTTAAAGACACCTCCAGGCCTGTAGGGTTCTGCTCTTCACAAGCATCACAAGGTTGGCAGTGTTTAAACTCACCGCTGCACATACTGAGTCAAACCTGTGTGTGTCTGCAGGGCTTTGGGAGTTCCAGTGACAGACCACACCTATGAAGACTGTCGTCTCATGATCTCTGCTGGAGAGTTAACGCTGCCAATGGAGGCTGGGCTGGTGGAGTTCACCAAAATTAGCCGCAAACTCAAGTAAGATCCTCCTATATGATAAATACTTCTACCACAGCTGCTGTTGTGTAACTGTGTATGATTCTGCTTGGGTATGGCTGTCAGATATAGCATGTTTCATGAGCAATAACAGCCAGTGTTCAAGAAAAGAGTTGAATTATGTCATTGTTCCTATCATCATCGACATGACAGTAACATCTGAATAGCCTTGAACTCACTCCAATTATGACCTCGTAAATGACACACTGCTACAACTTCCTCCTTACACTCACACTTCTGTCACAGTCTGAAATGGGACAACCTGAGGAAGGAGCTGGAGGGATTCGCAGCCATGGCCAACTCCTGCAAGGGAGGACGGATCACCATTGAGGAGTTTGCAAGGTTTCTGAAGCTACCGGTGAATCCAGCACTTGAGGAGCTGTTTGCACTGTTTGACAGGGTGAGAAACATGTACATCAAATACTTTGCTCCTTATTTATATCCTGTAGTGTTAGCATAGCAGCTGAGATTACAGAAGAATACAATCCCTGTCAGGGAATGCTACAGCAGGTGCTACTTCTGCACTACTGCCACCTATCCAAATGACAGACAGGCTTTGGATTTTGTGAAAGAAATTATTTGGTTAACACGACAGGAGTGGAGTTAAAGCTGTGTATGACTTTCATCACCAAGTTTTCATCCAATCTGTAAAACCAAGTCATAGCCAAAGTATCACAAAGTCTTTCTGTGATCACTTGGGCATTTTTGGAAATTTGTCATGATGTGCATTGTGGGAAGCAGAGCTCCACGCAGTCGCATTATGACTGCAGTGGCAACAAACACAGAAATGGCTTCATTACCTCTTACTACTGCAGCTGCGTGGAGCTCCCATAATGCATGTCACCACAAATCTCCGAAAATGCCCAAGTTACTTACCGGCTCTGTTTGTAAACACATTGAGTGTTTATGTGGAATACATTTCGAAACTGTTCACTGTGAGGGAAGAGATTCAGGTGTGTAGTCACGGAAAGACTTACAGATTCATGATACTTAGGCTATGACTTGGGTTTTACAGATTTGATGAAAAAATGGTGACGAAAGTCATACGCAGCTTTAAGTCTGACCCAAAGTAACAGTAGGAGTGAAAAGCAGAGAGCTTTAACAGCCTTCACATCTGCCAGACACATATGCATTCACACTCTGACTGGTGATGAAAGCATGGATGTAAACTTAAAAAAAAACAAAAACCACACACTTTGGATGTTTTCAAAATACATTACATTTGAATTACTTACAATAGTTTTTTTTTCCTGTACTGAATATTTGCTGGAATCGGTGTAGAGGAACTACCCTAATCATGTTACTCCACTGTTTAGGCCATAAAGAAAAATGGGAACAAAAATGTGAGTGGTGAGTTTTACTGACCACTCACAATGACATTACAACAGTCCCAAGCCCTGCACTGTTAAGCAATGAGCATCAAAATCCCTTTTTTTTCCAGTAACCGAGAATTTCCATGTATAGAAATCACTAATGCTGTTTTCTCGTATACCATTGTGCATAATTCATCACGCATGCTAAACTTGAGTAAATCCCTAGTTTACAAGACAAATCTGGATTTGTATACCATAATCCCTTTACAGTACAACCTATTCTTTCCATTTCTTTTTTTAGTTTACATCTCTCTTAGTATTTTCTACCTTTCTGCCTCCTCCACTCACTTGCACTTCTCTCCATCACCCCAGCCTCCATCACACACTCATTCTGTAACACCACACTATTACTAATTAATTTACTCCACTGCATAAATGCCTGTTTTCCCTTGTCTTTTGGTCTGAGTTATCCAAATATTCAGCCACCTTCTGTTTTCTTCCACAAATCCTGCGAACTGCGAGTGCCTGCCTTTGCATTTGTATCTTTTCTCTGCTTTCACACTCAGTCCTTGTTGACCATATTGTTCTGTTGCATCTTTAACTCTGTCTAGAACGGCGACGGCACCATAGACTTCAGAGAGTATGTTATCGGTGTGACCATCTTGTGTCGGCCAGCAAACACAGAAGACGTTCTTCGAATGGCTTTCCAGGTTGGAAACACATACTATGGCACTGATGTGTAGTTCATCTTCGGAGTTTACTCCAAGTGTATAATTGTCATATACACAGCAGCACTGAGCAATGAAATTCTTACTTAGTGAGTTCCCTTCACACGACTAACATAAATGATTAAACTAAAATTAAATGAAATAAACTGTACAATTAAAACAATTTAAACTAAACTAAAAGGAAATAAAGGAAATAAACTGTACACTAAGCAAGGAAAAATAAATAGGTAAAATAAAATAAAGAAGTACTCTGTGCTAAGGGTGAGTGTACCAGGTGCAAAAAAAAAGATTGACTGCAAGATACAAAGTACTGTCACAGTGGTAAGACACTGAGTGCAAATATTATTACTGTTGTTGTGCAAATGTGTTGCAGTCAGCCAGTGTTTCAGTAGCCTGACTGACTGCAACTCACATTTGTACATATCCGTGCAGATACACTGCAAAAATCAAAATCTTGCGTGTATTTTAGTGTATTAGTGTATTTTTCTCGTCAAAATATCTCATCAAAGTTAAAATAAGACATAATCACCTGAAGAGTAACTATTCAGTATAAAGAACTTATTTATAGACAATAGATCTGGAAAATCTGATTTCAAGAAATCTTACCAAGATAATTTTCACTTGTTCTACTGGATTCATTTTTTGGCTTAATTCAAGACTTTTTTTTTTTGCTTAATTCCAACAAAAAAATTTGCCAATGGAACAAGTGAAAATTATCTTGGTAAGATTTCTTGAAATCAGATTTTCCAGATCTATTGTCTAAAAA